>JAKLNC010000212.1:0-52633 GCA_022813145.1 Barbatosphaeria neglecta | reverse complement strand
CCCCCCCCCCCCCCCCCCCCCCCCCCCCCCCCCCCCCCCCCCCCCCCCCCGCCCCCCCCCCCCCCCCCCCCCCCCCGGGGCGAGGGCAGAGGCGAGGGCAGAGGCAAGGATGTCTGTATCTCTCTCACGTTGAAGAAAAGCTCGTCCAGGGGCAGATTCTCCCATTCATCGAGGGCCGTGGTTTCGTAGGTGCTGAGGACCCCGTAATATAGGCTGATGGCCTGGCACATCTCGTTGTATACGGATCGGTATTTCGGATGCGGACTAATTTCGTACCAGCCAGCGGCGCCGGAGATCCAGAGAATAGGGTAGGGCTGGACGCCGCTCCAGCCGATCGAGTATGTATGGCCCTCTTCTATCTCGATGTACGCTTCTTTCGTCTGGGGCTTCAACACTGTGCCGCGAACACACACGCAGTTGGTCAGCATTACGACAGCAGGCCATCCACGACAGGAGGGAAAGGAGATGAGGGAGATAAACGAAGCACTTACGTAGTTTCTGCTGCGACTTCTCCTCGATATGCAACTTGCCGCGAGCAATGAAGGGGCCCTCCAGGGTGGCTGTCAATGCATTGGCTATGGTCCTGCGGTCCCTATGGTAGATGACGGCGTCCTCAAGGACGAAGCATGCCCATTCATCCATCTTGGAGTTGCTGGGTGATGGCTTCAGGACCGCAAGCTCCTTGTTCCATTTGATGGCGCTATCGTCCACCGTCGCCGCAGTCGAGTCGGACGCCCTGCGCGGCCTTCCAGGCCTCCCGGGCCTCCCGGGCCTCCCAGGTCGCCCAGCCATGATGCGTAACCAAGCCGGTCGAGACAACCATGTAATGCGGGCTAAGAGTTGGGTCCCGGAGAGGTGATTCGATGCCGACGAAGTCGAGAGGATGTATGGTATTCCGGTGATAAGTGATGATAGCTTGTTGCGCGGCTTGCCATCGAGTGACTAAAAATGCCCCAGAGACAGAGTCGACGCGCTCTGGGCGTTCCGGTTCGGTGGCCTTCCGACGATGCCAGTGTGGAAGGAAGTTCCAAGTCGCGTGGGAAACGCGGAGCTAATCATAAACAGCAAGCATTAACCGTCTCCAGTAGAGCACCTACCAGTAGAGTGTACCCAGCCTCCAGCTGCCAGCTGCCCTGCGCTCTCGCGAGGATAGCCGTCAGGCAACCGTACCTACCTTGAAGATGGCAGACATGTTTCGATACTCTGAGCAAGGAAAGGCACCTACCGGAAACGCAAGTGCCACCCCTCACTGCGAAGTATTGGTACTTGTTCGCCCGCTGTTCCACATAGGCCAGCGACATCGTCACGGGACCCCCACTCTGCCGCACGAGTCTCTGACCGCCTAATTTTTAGCGCACCCCGCCCGCCCAATCGATAAGCTGTGCTGAAAATTTGCCAGATCAAAAAAGTCCCAGGTTGCGGGGAGGGGAAAAGAATGGCAGCAGCCGTCACTGCAGAACAATAGCGGCGCAATACAACCTATCGGACTCTCACCTCCAGCGTTTTGTCAATGCGGCCACGCCGCCTGCTATGACCGCGCTGCGCACTCGCTTGCAGGAAGAGATCCTCGGCCACATCCACAGGCATCAGTGCCTTCGCCTCAGAGCTCTTACCTCCTTTCTATGTTCCGTGGCAGGTAGGCCGCGTCTTGTCTTCTCGATTTTCTCTCACCAGCCTCGCCGACTGCTCTACACTTTCCCTTAGCCAATACCATCCTACCCGCAGAACTCGAGGCTTGCCGGGAGGAGCGAATGAGAGCTGCTGCCAGGTTCCTCAAGATGGCGCGAGACAGCGTCTTGGAAGGCGTTTTCGGTACGTGCTTCCACCCCGTTTTATCATCGTCCCATTGCCTCCTTCGCCTGCCTCCGTTTACTTGTCGCGCGCGCCCAACAGCGGCCGACTGAGCGACATGGGCTGATGGGGAAGGCGGCTGACTGATGCGATTATGGACAGCCATCAACAAGCCCGTCGGCATGAGTTCGGCACAAGTTATTCGCGACTGCCAGCTTCAGTTCAACCCATCCAATCTCTTCCGTCCTCTCATAGAAGGCGAGGTGTTAATGAGAGCGCGAGAGTCTAACTCGGACCGCAAGCGCCGGGGCCGGGCCAAGCGGGACGTTCGGGTGAAGCTCGGCCATGGCGGTACTCTCGACCCTCTCGCCAGCGGCGTCCTGATTCTAGGTGTCGGGAAGGGTACCAAGGAGCTGTCTAGGTTCTTGGGTTGTACCAAGACCTACGAGGCAGTCGTCTTGTTCGGCGCTAGTACCGACACGTACGACCGGGTCGGCCGGATTCTGACCAGGAGATCGTATGGCGATATCACGCGAGCCAAGGTTGAACAGGCGCTGAACGACTTCCGCGGCAAGTACAACCAGATGCCGCCGCTGTATTCCGCCCTGAAGATGAACGGCAAGCCGCTGTACGAGTATGCCCGCGAGGGGAAGCCCATTCCGCGCGAGATCGAGACGCGCGAGGTCGAGGTTACCGAGATGGAGCTGATCGAGTGGTACGAGCCAGGCGAGCACAACCATCGTTGGCCGGCTGAGGAGGCTGGTCCAGCCGAACAGGACTTGGCCGAGCGTGTCTGGCGTAAGGAGAAGAACCAGGCCCAGTCCAAGAAACTCAGTCCCGAGGAGGAGAAGAGCGATATCGAAGCCCTCGAAGCCCATGAGGCCTTCAAGCGCAAGGCGGAGGAGGCCCAGGATGAGCTTGTCTACGACAAGCCCTCGAAGCGGCGCCGGGCTAACAACCCGCTGCCCATGATGTCCGGGGCGCTCGGCAATCTGCCGCCTTCGCCCTTTGCCGAGAGCGACGGCCGGCCGTCCGGCAAGGGCTCCAATCTTATCCCGCCTACGCCAGAGGCGAACACGCCGCCACCGTGGGAGGGCAAAGGGCCTCCGGCATGTAAGATTCGCATGACCGTCACTTCAGGCTTCTACGTGAGGAGCTTCTGCCACGAGCTAGGAGAAAAGATCGGGTCTGCGGCCATGATGGCCGAACTGGAGCGCACCCGCCAGGGCGACTTCCGCGTCCGCACGGACAACTGCCTCGAATACAACGATATCCACAAGGGCGAGAAGATCTGGGGGCCGGAGGTCGAGCGTCTGCTGCGCCAATGGATGAAACCAAACGCCACTAATGAGGCTGGGAAGCCCACCGGGGAGAGCTCGAACCCCATGCCAAAAGCTGAGAACTCACCTCAGAAAGAGGCAAAGACGCCAACGAAGGAGGGACCACCTACAAAGGACACGAAGGACAACGAGAAGGTTATGAAGCGAGCTGAAACGCCCATTAAGGAGGAAGAAAAACTCCTCACGCCGAAGTCCAGACCCCGATCTCCCCCTTCACCCATCCACAAAACCTCCCCTCCGATGAACGGCGGAGCCACACCCAAGAGAGTGAAACAGGAGCAAACTCCATCGGATTCTTCTTCAGCCTTGGTAGCCGATTTCAGTAGCCACAGCCGCGGCACAACCCCGAACGGAGCTAGCCGAGACGGCGCCGCGCGACCTGATTCTACGAGCAAGCCGGCTCTGGGTAGCAAGGCGCTGACTGCTGAGGGTAAAAATGGTAACCCCGAGCTGCCTACCCCTAGTGGGGACGAGGCGGCATCGACAGCTGACGACGAGTTGTCCTGGAACGGTTTCTCTGACGAACCCCAAGTCGCCACACCTCGCAAGGAGACCCCTAGTCAAGAAGCCCCCTAGACATTAGGATCTTCCCAATAAGGAGGCTAAAAAGAGGGCCCCTCAGCCTCAGAAAGCATTCTAACGCCGATATGGTTTATCAGCGCATTGCTCCTCAAGGCCCGTTTCTACCCAGACCAAGGTACCCTATTCACCTGCCCGAACATGCACACCGTCCGATGACTTGACTTCTACTGCCCACTCATACTACCTCTCCAGACTCTCGCTACTCCCACCTTGCTCTATCTCCATAGGCACTGTCAACTCCCGCAAACCCCCTGTTTTCCTCCCTCACAACTATGACATTTCACAACTATGACATTACATGGCAGAGCGTTAAGGCGTTGCTGGAATTCTGCTGCCAGAAGGATATGGGAAAAGAGCAATACAGTTTAAGATAGGAAGAGGGAGTGGCTCGATGCTCCCCTGCGATATTGGCCTTGATCGGCAAGATTATGGTAAATGTTCCGTATAGGGATTTCCAGGCTTCTAGCGACCCGGGACCTACCTGCACTCATCTAGACAGACGTTTTACCTCACTCCCGTGCGTACAAAACAATGGGAAATTGTGCCATTTCCTGATACAACTACTCGTACAGACAAAAAATACCTTCCGGGGTCCATACGCCTGTTTGTGTGAACCCTCCTGCCCCGATGATGGTGCCCGTCCCTTTTGAAACCCTCGACCCAGGCCCTAGCGACCAAGAAGCAGTTTTTCCTTCCCGTTTCCTTCCCCCCTCAACACACCATCAAACCCTGGTGAATGAATGGCCTTCCTGAGCAGCTTAGCTGCCACCGGGCCTACCAGGCCGTCCGGCCATCCAAATCACCCACCCGCCCATCAAATCCAGCCAGTCCGTCCCGTTTCGTTACCGTCTATTACCCATATATTCGTACCCGAGAAAGTTTCACACGCAGGTCAGCTCTTGACCAAGCCAATCTCCTTCTTCGCGCGCGCCTGTAGTGGTCTATGCTTATTCCTCTTGTATTCCTCCTATTCGGCTGTCAGCCGCCGCAGCATGAGCACTGCTGCTGCTGCTGCGGCGGCGGCGATTTTCGGGGCTAGCTGTACCACCTGTCGCCGCCGCCGCCGTAGCAACAGGGGGAGGAATGCTATTCCTACTGGTGACAGTCTCCCCCAGCAGGGCCCTAACCCGCTCGATGCGACCCACGGCACTCTCGAGCCTCTCGAGCCTCGCGCGCTTCTCGGCATCGCGGCGCTCGAGCATCTGGACGCGCTGCTCGAGCTGGGCGCGCGCGCGGCGCTCCGCAGCAACCATCTCGTTGGCCTGCTCGAACAATGTGGCCGACAGCTCCTCGACCTCGCGGCTGGTGTCGTTGAGCTTGCCCTCGGCGGCACGGCGGAGGGACTGCTCGCGCGAGAGCGCCTCGAGGAGGTCGTCGGTCGACGGCGCGGGGGAGGAGGCGGAGGCGGTTGCGTTGTTGGTGACGCTGTCGATGGCGGGGAAGGAGGCGGGGGTGCGGGGAGTGTGTGGTGGTGGGGGGAGAGAGGAGGAGGAGCCGGAGGACGGTGGTGTTGGCGTCGTTGCTGCTGCTGCTGTTTGGAGGCCTGGGGGGGAGGCGGACGAGGGCAGTTGCGGTTGTGGGGGCAGCGGAGGTGGTGGTTGCTGGCGTTGGCGCTGCTGCTGCTGCTGTGGCTGCTTGAGATTTGGCGTCGACTTGGCAGAGCGAGGTGACAGGAGGGCCGAGAGACGGTTTGCGGCGCCGGCGGGGAGAAAGGAAGAGCGTGTTGGTGTAGGCGAGGTGGGCGCTTGCGACTGTTGCGCTTGCGTCTTCGCCTGGGCTTGCATCTGGCGCCGCATCTTGGCCAGCTCGTCTTCGTAGTCGGCCCACCGGTCGACGGCGGAGATGGCCTTCTCGTTGAGCAGCCTCACCTGCGCCTGCAGGTCCTCGATTTCCTTTTGCGCCGTGAGCAGCGCCGCGCGCATCTTCTCGTCGCCGCCGTCGTCGTCGCCCGCTTTCATTCCGTCATCGCCGCCGCTCTCTCCGCGGCCGCCGCGGCGGCCGTCATGGCCGTTACTGGTGTCGTCGGCATCGGCATCGTTGGACGGTGGCGCTTCGAGGACGCTGAGTGTGAAGCCACACTTCGGGCAGCACGACGGCGACGCCGGGTTCGACGTATTAGTCTGGAGAATGGTTGCGGGTTGGGCCATGGTCATGGTCATCGCCGCCGACATGGTCGGGCCGTAGCGATTGTCCAGTCCGCCCTTCAACCCCTTGTCCTCCCTCTCTGTTCTTTCGTCCCTCCTCTCGCCGTCGTCCCTCTGCGCTCGGCTTGCGCCCAGAGGCGGGGTGTTCGCGATAACAGGTTATTATCAGGTTGGCAACTAACCCGATCGGTGCTCTTGGTAGGGATTAGTGCGATCTCGAGGATACAAATAACCCGCAATGATGGGGCGATGCCTTATAAGGTTCCCGGGTAGGGCACGCCGCATCTTATTCCATCATCCAGTCCAGTTGGCTCTGGCTTGCTGGATCTTCTCCAGACGTGACGCGCACGCAGGGCGGCAGCGTTTGTGGCTTGTGGGCTTCTTGCTGATTCGCTCGTGTCCACGCCTTTTTGCTTGTTCTGCTGCTTGGTCTGGGCCACTCGCTGCGCCTCCGCTGAACGTCACCGCGGGGCCCACTAATGCAAAGCCGCCGCCGATCGCCTCGGGATTCGCGGGGTGCGCCGACCATGCAAAGCCTGCCCCTTGACAAAACAGCCAGCATCTACCTGGCAGCGTGGCAGAAATTGCTGAAGGAGCTCTTTGCCTGCCCATCACATCAGGATGTAGCTTCAGAGCTGGGTTCGGCTGCCCGTGCGCCGGTTTGAGCTGCTGCGAGTTCCATGGGTGGTCTTATCTTTCCTGCGCATTTTTATGTTCACAGATGTTCTGCGCGGCATCGTACCATTGTTCGCATTGAACTGTATAGACGTTCTCGATTGGATGTGGCTTTTGATATGACCAACTCCCTCCCGCCGCGCCCGGTTGGGCTCCGTCATGTTTGGGGGCGACAAACGGCGCGGCTTGCGTAGATCTTCATGCAAGCAATTCTGGGCATGAAGACGAGGGCCGGACTACCTAGGTAGGTACACACTGCGAGAGAAGGCGGCGCAGAGCCCTGGGGTCCCGCTATCAGATGCCGTCATATACTGCCCGGTCCCTGGCCCTCCCCTGCCGCATTGCCATCCCACTTTGGGCGGTTTATGCCAGTAAAACAGCGATCAGATCCCGCACCATAGGCCGTTGTCGTGCCGTTCTGTGCATTTCTGTCCTGTCCTGCTCTGCTCTGTTCTGTTCCGTGCTCTGCTTCGCGAGGTACTTATGTCGCAGCGGCAGAGCGCAACATATCCGACCGTGTTGACACCTCTGCAAGTGTATAGCATAGCCGTCGCCGTTCGAAGGATGCAAAGGCGGACGGAGATCTGCGGTCGCGGATGCTCGTAGGACGGTTTTCAGCCAGCTTATTCATTAGGCTTCGCGACCTTTCGAGCCTCGCTCAATCCGGTCTTAGGATCTCTGTACTCCTTCCAGCTGACGGGGTACATGGCGTTGCCGGCCTCGCTGGTGGCCATGATCACGCCGAGCGCATTGCTCGCTGTCGAGAGGTAGTAATTGGCCTGGTCGCCAATCGAGATCTGCGGTCACCGTCAGCTTTTCCTCCGACGGGGACCCCCACGGGGACGGCCGCAAGGCACAGGGCCCGGAGGGGCGGGAGCAACTCACGACGTGGGCCCGGACTATATCCCCCGGGTGAAACGAGTCGTAGATCTTCACCCTGTCCTTCTCCGTCGCCCTGACATCCTGCGAGCGGATGACGCCTTGCCACTCGCTCTCGAGAACGGTGGTACCGACGACCAAGATCGCGACTACCGCCTGTCGAGGCGTTATGCGCGTGACGCGGCACAGGACGATGTCGCCCTCTTCGGGGAGAACCTCTCTCCTCTCCGATAGACTAGTACGCGATACCGATATCCTCGGGCGGGGGGGCGCCGCGGCGGGTACGATCTTGTTTGCTCGCTTGAGGGGTCCGGTTGGCTTCTCCGGGTGCGCGATCTCGACGATCCCCAAGAGGGAGGAGTAGACGTTCGACTTGTGGATGTGGACGCCCTCGCCCACCTGGTAGTTGCTCGCCGGCCCAAGCAGCTGGCCGGGGAAGACCACAATGGCCGCTGCCGGTGCCGGTGCTGATTCCGATACCGATGCCGAAGCCATGTTTCCGCGGTTGCAAGTAGTTCTTCTGCTTGGTGCGGTCCGGGGAGGGGGTAAGACTGGACGTTGACGAAACGGAGGGATTGTGGGAAGTTTTTCGCAAGGCTGAACTTGCGATGCGTGGGGCTGCCAGCGCAGAACATAGCAAGTCGGCGTTTTTCTGCGTGGTTTTGTGCCGGCCGCCGTTAGGTGGGGCCTGAATCGCAGCCTGTGTCAACTCAACTGGCTCGGGGACGCACGCTAAGAGATGCCGACGCGCGCTAAGGAGCTCAATTTACGGAGTAGGGGTCCACGACTCCGCCCCCGACCGCTCACCGCCTTCGCCTTCAGCGGAATCTCGCTAAGGGGGTCCCGGCACTGTTGTGGACGCGGCGGACGCGGTCATACTGGCTCAAATCTTTCCTCCGGCATACTTTTCTTACAATGCACCTTCATGTAAGGCACCTAACCAGGTAGGTATAACTACTGTGCACTCCTTTTCCTGGTAATCTGCTGTGCTCCTGTGTTGCTGCTCTCCCCCCAATTTTGAAGTTCTATCTCGGCGCCAATCGCTCGCCGTCCAGTCTTGTGTTTTGCCACTGAAGCTTGCCGACGCCGGCTCCGGGAAAGGGTGAACAGCTACGGCATCATGAAAGTCCTCGCCCTCCTGGTCGCGGTCGTCACCGCTGCGATCTACGCGCTGGAGAAGAACCTAGAGTCCTTCTATATCTTCGAGCCAGACCACTTGCACGACCTCTCGAAACGCGCCCTCGCGGCACACGGCAACGACACCCGGTCGGTGGTGCGCTACATCGTCGACGAGCTCCACGGCCAGGCCAGCATCACCCAGCATGTCAACCTGGACGAGGAATGGGTGTTCAACAACGCCGGCGGTGCGATGGGCGCCATGTACATCATTCATGCCAGTAAGCTTCGGCATCCGAAAAGAACAAGAGAGAACCGCCTGCCCGGGGCTGTTGTGCTACGTCTATACCGTATGCAGTTTTGTTGACCCAGGGTTGTGTGTGTGTGCGTGCAGGCGTTACTGAGTACCTGATCATCTTCGGTTCGTAACTTCGTCAACCAATCTCCAACCTCGCGTGTGCGCGCGCGTGTCTGGCGTACACTCCTTGTTCTGACCTCTGCCTACTTTGGGGAAAACAGGTACGGCTATTGGCACCGAGGGCCACACGGGCCGGCACACGGCCGATGACTACTTCCACATCCTCCAGGGCGAGCAGTGGGCCTACGCCGCGGGCGAGTACCAGCCCGAGGTCTACCCGGCCGGCAGCGTGCACCACCTGCGCCGGGGCGACGTGAAGCAGTACAAGATGCCCGACAGCTGCTTCGCTCTCGAGTACGCCCGCGGCTGGATCCCGCCCATGCTGTTCTTCGGCTACGCCGACACGTTCACGAGCACCCTCGACTTCCCCACGCTGTGGCGGACGACGTACATCACCGGGCGCGAGATCATCGCGAACCTCCTCGCCGGCAAGTTCTGAGGGGAGAAGATTTCTCCCTATAGATGAATCTCTCTGCCTATCTGCCTGTTCCGCCGGAGGGGGGTGGGCAGTGCGGGACGCTGGACTAGGCCGGACTGGGTTGGGCTGGGCTGGGCTTTATAATAGACAGGGCGAGGCTGGGCTACCAAAACTGGGTGCGGTGTCGGAACTGTCGGGTATCAAAACGGAACTATGAACTAGACCTAATTCTTCCGCCATAGTGGAGTCATGCATCTGCTACCAGGGGGATTCTAATGAGACGGGATGTTTCAATCTATTGACTCGGAAAGTGCGCGGCTCGTGCGACTTGCCTTGAGCTCCTCCATCCCGTTCAAAAACTGCTCGACCGCCGTTCTGTTTTGGTGTTTACTCGCTGGAAGGCCTCGTCTCTCGTCCCTTTTTAGGGTCGCGTGACTGCCTCACCTCATACGGGTACTTGGTAGCGAGAGCGATTTGTTTAGTATCAGCAGAGCAGCCCGGTACCCAAGGCAGACATGGAGAAGGTAGGGAGAGATAGGGACAATATGTGACCTTTTTCTCGTTGCGAATTTTTCTCTGTGAGTTATTTTTTCTTCTCCAATTCTCGTCCCCTCACCTGGCGACGAAAATGTTTTCCCGGGATAGAAGGTCCCAAGAGCGAGATGGGAAGAGTGGAAGGCCGGTCCCGTGGAATGCTTCTTCATCCAGAAGGCTGCAGTGGGGGGCGGATCAGGAGATCCACAGAGGCGAACGACGACGACCGGGCTGAAGCACGTGTGGGTATGCCTTCTCGGGCGATGAACCTTCTTTTCTTTTTCTTTGGTTTCCGTATGCCTACGTACCCACTTACTCCAGCGCGTCGTGGTGGCAAGTTCCGGAGTGCTGGGATCTGTAGCACTCCGCGGTAGAAAGGGCCGAATGAGGATGATGGTTGGATGGTTCGACCAGGCGATGATGGCTGCCAAGGCGCGTCCTCCAATCGCCTTGCGAGGACTGATAGGGGTAACTAAGCTGGGGCATGCCCATGCATGTCAGCCCACGGGATAAGGAGAGAGGACAGATGGGATGGTTCCAGTTTGTGGCTTTTTCGATAGGCCTTTTAGGTACCTCTAGGTGAAGATCGCGCCATATGCCCTCAGCGCTCGCTTCTTGTTTCCATATCCGCTATAGCTGCCCGTACCTACCTAGGTAGGTCGAGTATCTTAGTAAGTCCGCCATGCGACGAAGCTGCAAGTCTCGAACTGCTTGCATCTCGTGATGATGTTGCTTCTTTCGGGTTATGGTTCCTCGTCTCAACGTGGGGTTCAGGCTCTAGCGCAGTCGGCCTAGGCCCAGCCGTACGGCAATTGCCCCAGGCCCCCCATGCGCTAAAAGAGGGAGAGCCGATGCGCTGCAGAAATCCACCCGCACTTTTTCTCAACCTCTCACGTCACCAAACTCTATCTCTACCTCGCCTACGTCTACGCCGCTATTTTCCACGTTGCTGTGCACGATGACAGAGTGTATATCACATGCCTAGGCGAGCTCCGCCGGGGGGGATCTGCGTTTTTTTTTTTCTTATGACAACCACGAGATGAACGGCGGTCTTCGCTACCCGCGAACGAGTCGAACGGTGCCTTTGGGGCTAGCAAATCGACGCCGCTCGCTCGCTGTGATTGTCTCGACGATACGAGCGGCGCGCATCTCTGGTCTACGCGCAAGAGCTACCGCGACCAGCACCTTCTTCATCGAGTAGGGAGCGCCGCCTTGGCAGCGCTGAGCGGTGCAGGCGCAGGGCATCAATACCACACTCGTACTGTTTAGCGAACGGCCGGTGCATGATACCCCGATAGGCTGTCGCCCGCCTTGGCGGTTCCTTGCCTACCTATGTACCTAAGGTGGTATCCCTTCCACCTGCCTTGTTTTGCCGTCAGTGGGAGCGCTTTGCCTTTTCCCCCGCATATCAGGCTTGGCGAGAACTGAGAGGAAGCCCTGTGCCTCCCGTGCCGACGAGCTTCCTCTCTGGTCGAGTCTGTGTCGCAAGGGGCTTGGTGGCTTGGTAACTCGGTGGCATTTCTCGCCCCTCCCAGGAGGGATAGGAGCACCAATCCACCAATCCCTCGGACTGGGAGCCACTGCATGGAAGTATGCCAGAACGAATGATCTATTCGGCGCGACCATCTCGTGCCCCTGGGGCATCGAATGGAACCGCGGTTGCTGATTGACTAACTGAGTGGTTGGCTATGCCCAGCTAAGGGTGTTGCCTGGTGCAAATGAAAAGCACACGGGCAAGTGCTTTGTGACACGGTCTCTTTATTGCCGTTGGCGTATCGAGGAGGGTGGCCAATATACGGAGTGGCCGCTCCTTCTGGGCTCCTTCTGGGCTCCTTCTGGGTCCGGCCGCACCCTGGCTGGCCTGTACCGGGCCTCTTCTCGGCGGGATCCCGGATTTGCTGCAGCAGAGGCCCGACAGCAGCCGTTGATCCGCCGTCTTTGACTCGCTCGTGTCGCTATCTGGCCAGCCTTGGCATGGGTGAGGCATGGGATGAGGTGACCAATCCGCGCGGGAGGGCTCTCTCTTATCGCGGACTTGAGACATTACGGAACTCTGCTCTGTGGCCACCCACCCCCCCTTTAAAATAATATCCCTGACCTTACGATACCAGCGCAAGGCGTAGCATTTGGGTTTGGGTTTGGGTGTGGGAGGTAGGCTGATACTAACTCTACCCTTACCTCAGAAGACGGATCGCCGTGCGGTCTGCCTAGGTAGTTGCGGGTAGGTGACAGTCGGTCGGATCACCCCTTTCAGCCGGGCGTCGCAGTGGTATATTTACCCAGCCGGTCGCCCTGTGCTCGGACTGCTCGCGCTCGACTCCCGCCTCACCTCGCACTACGTTGTCAACCCTTTCTTTGCTAATAACGACCAATAAGAGTGCCCACCAACCGGCAAAGATGCCTGGCGATATCGTGGACGACGCCCTCGGCGGCGCCCAGCTCAATGCTGCCCAGCAGGACCAGGAGGAGAAGGTGACCAGGGAGACGATGGCCATCGCCCACGCTCCCGAGCTGTCGCCCTCGGAGCATCACCAGCTGGGCATTGGCAAGGACCTCGAGGGCCTCCCCTCGGAGGAGGAACTCCACACGCTGCGCCGCGTGTCAGACCACATCCCGCTGAAGCTCTACACCATCGCCTTCATCGAGCTCTGCGAACGGTTCTCGTACTACGGCACCATCATCGTGTACACGAACTTCATCCAGCAGCCCCTCCCCGACGGCTCGCGGACGGGCGCCGGCGGGCCGGATGGCCAGTCGGGCGCCCTCGGCATGGGCCAGCGGGCCTCGACCGGCATCACGACCTTCAACCAGTTCTGGCAGTATGTCATGCCCCTCCTGGGCGCCTGGGTGGCGGACCAGTACTGGGGCCGCTACAAGACCATCTCGATCGCTCTCGGGATCGACATCATCGGCCATATCATCCTCATCATGTCGGCCATCCCGCCCGTGATCACCCGGCCGTCGTCCAACTCCCTGGCCGCGTTGATTATCGCCATCCTCACCATCGGCTTTGGCACGGGCGGCTTCAAGGTAACTAGCTTCCTGCTCGATATTACTATCGTGTACCTACAGTAGAGTGCAGCATTAGCTAATTGCCGGTTGGGCAGCCCAACATCAGCCCCCTCGTGGTCGAACAGCTGGATCTGGAGCACCTCAAGGTGCGGACCCTGGCGTCGGGCGAGCGGGTGATTGTGGACCCGGCCGTGACCATCAGCCGGGTGTACAACTGGTTCTACCTGTTCATCAACATCGGCGCGCTTATCGGCCAGCTGACGATGGTCTACGCGGAGAAATACGTGGGCTTCTACCTCAGCTTCCTGCTGCCGACGCTCATGCTCTGCCTCTGCCCCTTCGTGATGTGGTGGGGGCGCAACCGCTACGACCGCCGCCCGCCCGCCGGCGGCGGCGTGCTCGGCAAGGCCTTCAAGACATGGGCTCTTGCCCAGAAAGGCCGCTGGCACCTCAACCCCGTGGCGACGCTCCGGCACCTTAACGACGGCACCTTCTGGGAGAGCGTCAAGCCGTCCCGGTTCGCCCCGGGCACCAAGCCCGCCTGGATGACGTTCGACGACGCCTGGGTTGACGAGCTGTGAGTATTTTGCCTCTCCCTCCTTCCCCTGTCTCAAGTCTCTCCCTCGAGCTCTATTGGGGACTAACCTCGAGTCACAACGTCAGCCGCCGTGGATTTGCTGCCTGCGCGATCTTCCTGTACTACTACCCGTTCTACTGGCTCACGTACAACCAGCTGAACAACAACCTGATCTCGCAAGCGGCGGTGATGCGGCTGAACGGGCTGCCGAACGACGTGCTGAGCAACCTGGACCCGTTCGCGCTGATCATCCTGATCCCGATCTGCGACTTCTTCGTGTACCCGGCGCTGCGCAAGATGAAGATCAACTTCACGCCGATCAAGCGCATCACGGCCGGCTTCTTCACGGGCGCGGCGGCGATGATCTGGGCGGCGGTGATCCAGGCGTACATCTACCGGCAGTCGGAGTGCGGCTACTACGCGTCGGACGCGACGTGCGCGCCGGTGGAGATCAACGTGTGGGCGCAGACGGGGTCGTACGTGCTGATCGCGCTATCGGAGATCTTCGCGTCCATCACGTCGCTCGAGTACGCGTTCAGCAAGGCGCCCAAGAACATGCGCTCGATGGTGCAGGCCGTGGCGCTCTTCACCACGGCCATCTCGGCGGCGCTGGGCGAGGCCTTCGTCAGCCTGTCGGCCGACCCGCTGCTGGTGTGGAACTACGGGTCCATGGCCGTGATCGCCTTCCTGGCCGGCTGCGGCTTCTGGATCCAGTTCCGCTCGCTCGACGCCGAGGAGGACGCGCTCAACGAGCTGCCCGAGGGCCGGCTGTTTGCCGAGGACGAGGAGAATCGGAACGGCAAGGAGTGAGGGGGTGCGAAAGTCAAGAGGGAGACATACTCACTGTTGCCTTGCTGGCGGAGATCATTTCCTCGCGTGCTTTTCTTCTTTTCTTCTTCTTTTGTTTGATACCACTGTCAAAGTAGATCAGTATCTGCTCGTTCCGTCTACAACGTCCCATCTGATTCCCGTAGATGGTGATTCCCTATGGAGAGCTCTTAGCATCTGTCAGCGAGTTATCTCCGTGGCCGCGTAGGCGATTGATGATTACTGAACGGAAATAGAGTTCGTAGGACAGACTTCGGGCCTTCTCGCTCTTACTGTCAGCCTCGCCGACCGCCTACAAAAGCATCGAAATGGTTTCCGTCTGTACGGACGCAGAACAAGTGGGAGAACCTGTCCCTACCTAGGATAAGTAGGTACCTGCTTGACTTCAAGTACGCGAAGTGGGCACCCCGGCTGTCACTTTTCTGCCACTGCCTTGGTGATTGGCCTGGCAGACCAGACCCACGCGAATTAGTCATCGGCTGTGGTGCCACTTCTGTCCATGTCCTTGGAAGGAAAGTTCAATGGTTGGTCTCGCGACGTGCGTCTCTGGGAGTTATAGAACCACCCAGTTCCCTCGAAGCATCACCTCTGGCTTTTCCATTCTGATTTGGACTCTCCTGCCACGCCGGCGTGTCAGGCTGGAGTGGTAGCGAGATCGACAAGAGGGGCAAGCCAGTCTCAAATTTAGGTACCGTCCTTAGCGGGCCAGCGCCACAAGCAGCCGGCCAAGCTCTCCTTTCAGCCCTCCCTTCAGCTCTCCCTTGAGCTAGCGGTCCATCGCCAAACCTTCCTCCCATCCTCTCCATTCAGCCTTCCACCGTATACATCAGCCTATCTATCTACTTTACGTACTTTCATCGCGCGCACGGCCCGCGTTGCCGCCGAGACGAGATATCGGGCGACGGACGCCTCCCGCCCGACCGGCCGTCATGCCCCCTGTTCTCTCGGCCGGTGGCCCCCAATTCGGGGGTAGCGCCCCCCCCTCTTTCTACGAGCAGCAGCAGCAGCAGCAGCAGCAGCAAAAGCGCACGCGCATCCTCCTCAGCTGCGCGCCGTGCCGGGCATCGAAGCTCAAATGCGACCGCTGCGAGCCGTGCAGCACGTGCGTCAAGCGCGGCCGCGTCGACGGCTGCGTGTACGCGCCCAAGCCGACCCGGAAGAAGCCGCCGCCGCGGAGCATGGCGGCGCGGCTGCGGCGGCTGGAGGGCATGGTGCGCAACATGATGGAGGACGAGGGGGACGGCAGCGGCGACACGGCCGGGCTGGAGACCGGGCTGGAAACCGGGCTGGACGCCGAGCTGGAGGCGAGGCTAGTGAGGAGGCTAGAGCGGGGGGCGGCGGCCCGAGGCGAAGAAAAGGGGGAAGGGGAGGAGGACGGCGCCCCCAACGGAGCCGCCCGTAGCGGCCGGGGGAGGGTCGTACAGGCGCATCGCGGCGGGACCACGACGTACATCGGGGCGACGCACTTTATGGCCATGCTGGACGATGTATGTCTATAGTCCTCCCTACCCGGCCGGAGCAGGAGGTGTCCACGCCGTCGGGACTGCTGCTAACGGACCCCGCAGATCGAGGACCTCAAGAGCTACTTCGACGAGCCCGACGAGGAGGACGCCGACTCGCCGGAGGCGGCGGCGGAGGGCGACTCCCCAGAGATGCTGATGATGTCCAAGGGCGGCGGGTCGTGGAGCAAGGCAGAGCTGCTGCGGCTGCTGCCGCCGCGGCACGTCATCGACCGGCTCATCATGCGCTACTTCAGCGCAAACAGCCCGTCCCAGCGTGAGTTAGCCGACAAGGCCGGCTTCCCGCGTATATTTGCTGACCTCCGCGTATCATGCTGACCTCGGGACTCTCCGGGCAGACACCGTCCACGCGCCGACGTTCGTCCGGCAGTACAACGAGTTCTGGCAGGACCCCGGAAGCGTGGAGGTGGAGTGGCTGGCACTGTTGTTCATCGTGATGGCCATGGGGGTGTACTTCTCGACGTGGATGTCGCCGCACGAGCTGCAGCTGGACGGGCCCGTGCCGCCCATGGAGCGCTTCAAGCAGTACCGCTCCGCCGCCGCCTGGGCGCTGGTGTCGGGCAAATTTGCGGCGCCGGGCCCGCTGACGGTGCAGCCCTTCCTGCTGTACGTGGAGGCGGAGTTCCTGGCTGGGCGGGCCAGCCAGACGAACGGCTGGCTGCTGTCGGCGGTGCTGATCCGCATCATGCTCAAGATGGGCATGCACCGCGACCCCAGCCAGCTGGCCAACATCTCGCCCTTCGACGGCGAGATGCGCCGCCGCATGTGGAACCTGGCCATCCAGCTGGACCTGATCCTGTCCTTCCACATGGGCATGCCCAGCATGATCCACGGCATCGAGAGCGACACCGACCTGCCGCGCAACCTCATCGACGAGGACTTCGACGAGGACTCCCCCGCCCTGCCCCTGGGCCGGCCCCTGGCCGAGTACACCCACATGTCCTACGCCATCTTCAAGGGCGCCATCTGCCGTGTCTTCGGCCAGGTCTCCCGCCTGTCCAACACCCTGGCCGTGCCGCCCTATGCCGAGACCATGCGGCTGGATGGCCTGCTGGAGGACTGCTGGCGCCAGATCCCCCCCTTCATGAAGGTGCGCCCGCTCGAGGACTGCGTCGCCGACCCGCCTATGCAGGTCATCCAGCGCTTCGGCCTGCTGTCGCTGTACCAGAAGAGCCGCTGCGTGCTGCACCGCCGCTACCTCCTCGAGCGGGACCCCGCGGCGGAGAAGGACGGCGGCCGTCGCGGCCGGCAGCACGACCACTCCCGCCGCGCCTGTCTGCGCGCCGCCCTCGACCTGCTCGAGTACCAGGACATCCTCTTCCACGCCACCCGCCCTGGGGGTATGCTCAACCACTACGGCTGGTTCCTCACTAGCCTGGCCATGAACGACTTCCTCCTCGCCGCCATGATCGTCTACATCGTCGTGCAGAACCTATGCGACGGCGACAGGCCTGCATGGATGGCCGCGGCGCCAACAACGGCAACATCGGAAACAACAACCACCCAAGCCGGCGACGATACCACAGTGCCACCACCGCCGCCGCCGCCCCCCCCGCCCCCCGCGCAGAAACCCTTCCCGGACAAGCAGGGCTTCGTCGAGCTGCTGCGGAACTCCGGCCGCATCTGGACGGAAATCGCCTGGGACACGCCCGAGGTCAAGAAGGCCGCCGACGTGCTGATCGTCATGCTGAGCAAGATCCGGACCCGTGAGAGAGGGGCGAGCAAGGAGATCGGCGACAATGGCGATGACGGCGATTTCTACAGCCCCCCCCAGGAAGACGAGAAGGACGACGTGACGATATACCACCACCACCAGCAACAGCAGCAACGGCCACGACAGTACCACCCCGACAGCTCTTCCACGCCCATCGCTACCGCTTCTTCTACCGCTACAGTAGCCGACGTGCCACCGTCCGCCACACTGTCGCACCTGTCGTTGCATCGTAAGTTGCACCCCTCTCCGTTTGCACGTCCTTCCTTATGCGCGGCTCGTAAGAACTAAACTGATTTCAGAAGACGGCTCGTCCTTCTCTTCTGCCCGACTTCCATCGGAGCAGGGCCAGGAGCAGGTGCAGGTGCAGGGGCAGATGGACTTCTCCCGACAGGACCTGGTGCCCCCCAGTACCAGCATGGCCGGGTTCGATTCCTGGATCCCCATGACCGCCGAGGCCCTGGACTGGGTTCGTACAAGTTCCTCTCCCCACGTACCTAAAAAAGACGAACAATCTGCTGACTACCTGTGCCTACCTAAACAGAGCTCCGTCGACAGCGGCGTACGCTCCATCAGCCTACCGCATCCCGACAACAACCACTGGCTCGAGCCGACGCCGCTGCTCAACGACCTCCAGTTCATGGCCGCCGCCGGGTGGCCGGACCCCCCGCCGGCGGCGGCGCCGGCGGCCCCAGGCACGCAGCCGTAAGCCCCAGGATGCCCCAGGATGCCCCAGGATGCGTCCTGGTTTGAAGGGGGGCACGTAAGAGGCAGTACGGGTCTGAAAAAATATCTTTGGAAATGGGTGGAGATAGAACAGGTGTATGTAAGAGGCAGCTCACTCAGACAGGCATACAGGCAGACAGACACGCAGACAACGGAAAAAGCAGGATCTCGATTGCCTCCCTGGGCGTACTTAGGTAAATTCATAACGGCCTCGAGAAGGTCTGTCTCTCCTTGACGCCAACGCTGTATAGGTACTAGATACCTGTAACATTCCCTCTTATCCCCCATTCTTACGGAGTGCTCAGGTTCCCGACGGCATGGCCCTGCCTCTCCCTCGGACTTGTCTGTTCGGCATAGCTAAAGCCATTGAGCCGAGTTGAGCCCGTCCAGCCGAGTTGAATCAGACCTTCCCCGCATTCCTACCTACTCCTTGGCTTAAGAAGAGGGCCGGCCGGAGCTGGAGCAGGAACCGGAGCAGGAGGAGCAGGACCAAGCACACCCGGTGGGGTAGGACAAGGAACAGGCCACTGGTACGGGGACAAGGTCCGCTGTATCTACGGAGTATGAGCAAGTCCACGTATTTTTGGGCCAAGCCTTTTTTCGACCTAATAGCACCTGGCAGCTCGTAGCTCTGTACCTGTAGGTAGCTTACCTGTACCTGTAGCTAGCCGGGCAGAGAGCTAGAAGAAAGAAGCACGCCACCGCGGTCGAGACACCTCAGTTACACTTGCCATACAAACTGCTCCCACTCGTCACATTGTGCACCTCACGAACGAAGGGGGCAAAAAGGAGCCTTGGGAGAAAGAAGAAGATAGATCCGCGGAGATGTTTCATTTCTCTGCCCGTCCTCCCTCGCATCTTCCTACGTGTAGTAATATTCCATTCCCGTTGGGGGGCTTGGGCTTCCGTTCCGACGAGCAGGAAAGCCTGGAATGAGAGCGAGATGACTCGCGCAAACGAGAAGGGAGCCTGCCTGCCGCACTCTGGGTTGAGCTGGGCTGGGCTGGTCGCTAAGTCGGAACCGGGATGGGTATGGGCTGGGGCGGCGGTTTTTGTACGTAATGGAAAGGTAATGGGTACACCTGGAAGCCGGGCCAGCAGCAGCCCACTGGTTCGACTGGCTCCCGTTGCTGAGATTTTTGTTTCCCAGTCGGGCTCCGCAACTCCGAGAGAGGGAAGCGAGAGGGAAGGAATAAAAAGTAGTGCACTTAGTCCGAGGAAAAAGGAGGAAGGGGTTCAGCCAGGTCAGGTCAGATTATTTTTTTTACCTGTTATTTCCTTGATAGCTGGACGGGTAGACGCCCTTGGTTGTGTGACAGGGGGCGAGACAGGGCCACGGCAGGGGTCCCGTCCGCCAGAATGGATATCTCCGCCCCAGTACGTAATCGTTGCTCCTGTTTAGCTGTTTGTTTTAGAGCATGCTTTGGTGCCCGCGAATCAGGTCGAGGCTCCGGTCCTAATACAGAAAACTTACAGATCCAACAAAAGAAAAAAAAAGGGTAGGAAGAGGAGGCTCCCTCGGCACGCACTAGGGGGTTGCATACAGTAGCGTGGATGACGCCTCATTTGCTCGTTCGCTCGCTCGCTCGCTCCTCGCTTCCCACAGCCCGGGAATGTCTGATGATGGGCCAGGTACGAAAGTATGCAGCACTCAGTGTGCCTACCTATCCGGGCGGGCGGTTCAGGTCGGGTGGAACCTGCTCGCACCTCCATCCTCAGGGTGATACTTGAGGAGAGGATTACGACGGCTTGCTCACGAGGATGTTGTCCTGTCGTCCGCGTGTGCGTGCATCGTGCGTGTGCGTATACGTGTGCCGGTAGACGGAGGGGGGGTTGAACGCAGATGACTCAGATAGAGAAGGAGGACAGAGGCGGCCGGCAGATGAAGACGGCCGTCGTAGTGGCCGGACAGATAGACAAGACTGACAAGACAGACAGGCTGCCCAAAAGGCAAGCCAAACTGACTGGCCAGCCCGAGGCTGAGGGCGAGGTTCAAGCATCGCAACGTCGCCGCAGCATCGCCGCAGCAATCGCCTCAGCCGTGCCAAGTGTTTGTTCGTGCAGTCATTTTTACGTACTGTAAAAACAACATTGGGCCTTGCGTCGGCGGCAGAGTGCTAAGCGGGAACTTGGTGCCTGGGTAATTGGTGCGGGCGGTGGCGCTACCAGCCACTGACAAGGACCCATGAGCTCACGTGAAACCTGCGAGTCGTCTGGAGGGCGAGGACGCGACGAGACTCGCCAGAGCAAATCCCTGAGAAGGCAGCTAGGCAGCTTCAAATCCCGAACCTGGCGCAGGGAGCTGCTCCGTCGAGGAAGGGGCGCCAAGCCGTGCGCATGTCCTTCGTAGTGGAGGGGGGGAAGGGAGCTTCAGCCCGACCAGCATGGGAGCGAGACCACCTGCCTAACGAGAACGGCGGCAAGATAGGCGATGACGAAAGCAAGGCTCTCTGCTCTCCCCTTCCCCCCCCTCTTCCTCGGTTTGGCGTCGAAACCTTATCTATCACCTCATCAGTCAGGAGATTAGCAGGACTGAACACAAGGCAGAGAAAAGTGCAGCTCTGCCCTCCCCCTCTCCTTCTGTCTCACCCACCGGTCAGCGACCCGATCTTCACCGGTCTTTCGCGTTCGCCAGAGCGGGCGGGCGAGCCCTGCTCGACCGATCGATCGCCAGACCGACCGGCCGACGGACCGGTGGCGCCCAATCTTTTCAGCCGGCCGGCCGACGGCCGCACAAAAAGCAGGCCAAACAGGTTCGCGGGCATTGAAACGTTGCCTCGCCCGTCGCGACCTGTCTCGCTGCCTGCCTCCCCGTGCCTGTCCTGTCTCACCCACTTTCGCTTCGCTGGCTGACTGTGCTGGAGGCGGAAACCCAAGGCCCAGAAGAAGTGCCGTCGGGGCCGCCCAGCCGAAAGGCAGTGTAACCCATTCTTTCATTTGTGCCATCCCACATTTCACCATCCAGGCCCTCTCTGGCGCTACTCCATACTTCGTAGAGCACCCCCCAAAAATCGGAAGACCGCGGTTGGTTTTGCCGCTTCGTGGTATTGGCAGTCGAGCCTAACCCCGGCTGGCATTTGCCTGGCGCTCATTGCCTGGTATCCATCGCCTGGCTGGCGGGCACCCCCTGCTGGCCATCGGGGTCATGGCAGATCCTCGTCCAGCCCAGTCCTCCCCGCAATATTGGACCGGAAGCGGGAAGGCTTTCCTTCATCGGAGGACCCCCTGTGCCCCTCTCCGACCCCCCCCTGCCCCCTTTCATCGGAGGAGGCGCGGGCGCTCTTGCTTAGTGCCCGTCGGCCAACATGCGTGCCTGTCTGGCTGGCCTCCGCGGAAGGGGGCGGCTCCGTCAAAGGCAGTACTTCGCACTCTTCCCTCGAGATCTGGTTGGCCGGCGCGTGCTGTCTGTCGGTGAGCTGCAGCGTGTGGGTTCCCGTTTTCCCTTTTTTTGGGGGGTGTCCCCTTGGAGACGACCCCTGTCCCCGCGAGCAGCCGAGGGAGCCACGGAGCGTCCATTCTTTTTTCGAGCAAGGAAAAAATTTTCCTTCTTCCTTCGCGGCCGCTCCATCACTTACCTAACCTCGGACTGAGCGCCGTTATGGAGCCAAAAGGTGGACAGGTGGACGAAGGCCGGGCCAACCGTGGCTTCAGCTTTTACCTAATCCCAACGCTTGCGGGAGCCACTATCGAAGAGGGACCCCCCGGACAACCCCCCTGGCGCCGTGGCCTTCAGCAAACTAATAAGCAGCACCGAGCAGGAAACCAGACAGCAGCGCCTGGAGACCACCAACGGCATCAGCAGGAGGGAGCACGACAACTGGAAATGACCAGCACATCATCTCGTGGGTGTTTTGGGCCGCCACCCACGCTAGCTACCCATCATCGTTGCCATTCCGTCCGGCGCCAGATCCTACAAGGAAGGAAGAAAAGTGTCGGTCAGCTACGTGGACCGACGTACAGGGGGAAGGCAGGGGGGAAAGAGAAAGAAGAAAAGAGCAAGGGGAGATGACCACGCCTCTGCTCAGTCTTTCGGCAAGCGGGCCGAGACAGGCCTTTTTTTTTTTGAGGGGGGAGACTCACCAGCATAAACTGAACGTATCAAACACCTTCGACACTGCAATGCCGAAACGGGCCTGATCTCGCGCCATCGCTGCCTTCGACCCCTAATGCCTGTAAAATGTTGTAAAATGTCCGCAGAAACGCCAGCAAAGCAAAAGACCCCGAGTCAGGTATGTACGGAGCACGGAGTAGGCAAAAGTCGTGGGCAGGAGCCTAAGCCCGGCTTCCAGAAATTTCGATCCTTCCATTTGTTCTCGCTCCTGTCCCTTTTTCCCCTCCCGCGTGACTCGCCGGTCGTGCCTTCTCGTTGAAGCTCGGCGTACGGTAGGTACGGAGCAGGTACCGACTGTCCAGTTCTCGGTGAGGATATCCGACTCGGTGGGCTTGAAAGAAGAAAAAAAAAAGCGAATAAGTGACGGGCCAATGAGCCAGCCGGCCTGCCGAATCCCGGTCGGTCACCTTATCAGATCGACGGGGGCTGCTCATCATGTACGGATTACAAGTACTTTCTGCTGCCGCTTTCCTATCTCGACGTATCTCAGTATCTCGCCGCAGTCTTGGCCCTCGTTCCCTGCCGCCTCCGTTCCCGTATCTGCCGTTCTGACAATATGTCCATCGGGCGCGATGCAGTCACGCGGGATGTCGTTTTATCGGATAGGTACCTGCGTGTTCGCCTGAGGGCGGGCGGGCGTCCGTTCCAGTCAGTGCAATGGATATTAGAGGTACCTGACAGGTACCTCAGGCAGTTGGTCCCGTTGTGGATCTCCCGCGGTCTCTATTACGTACCTGGGAAAATGGCCGAAGACGGGGCACCAAAAAGTTCGATGCTGCCAGGCTTTGAAATTCCGCGTGGTTGCGTGCCATCCGGCAGGCGACATGGCACCTAGTAGTCCAACAAGCCGACAACGCATCCAGCACATCCACCGCGCGCAGCCGGTGCCCTCCAAAGCTTACAGCGACCTTACGGTGCAGCGAGCCGCCTGCGGACGGCGATCCGCTCCAGACGTTGGGGATCGCTGACGAGTTGTATTACAGGGCGGTGGTCGATTCAGTTACGCCTTCTTTCCTCGGCGCGTCAATGCAGGCCCAGGACCCGCTGTCCCCGTACCTCCCAACCCTAACAACGTGCACTAGGGACTGCTCCACGCACCATCTTGTACCTGCTGACTGCCTTGCTTGCCTTAGCTCCTGTGTGCTGTTGCTCCTAGGGCGTGTGTGTGTGGAGGAGCGGAGGAGGCAGCAGAGACTGGAGATGAAGGGCTAATAGCACGCCCGAGAATCTGGCGGTGTCGCCTGGGCTGCCAGCATTGCAGTCACTATCGCGCTCCGCTCCGTACTTCGCGGCGCCTCCTCTTGTTGCTTCCGAATCCGTGCCTTCTTCCAGTTCGTTATCAGCGCTACCGCCGCCCTATATCGGATCGACCTCCGCAGCTCCATTGACTCGAGACACCTCTCCTCTGCTACTTGTACTCCCCAGTGTGTACTCGCCAAACTCCGTCAGGGCCCTTGCTCAACCAGCGCCTGTCACGTCGCCGCTCGCCCACCGATTCGCACCACGACCCCTGCCCACCCTCCCCGATTGGCCCAACAGCCGAAGTCCACACAGCCCGACAGAGAGAGCCGGTCAACGGGCCCAGTTGAAAACCCCCCCTCACGCTTGCAGCCTCCGCAAGCCGCTATCTAGCAACCTCCGAGCGCCAACCAGCACATCATCCGATAGGGCAGGGTCCCCCTTCTCACCCCCGTTGTCCTCTTCAGGCGCTTTCAGGTCCCCCCTTAGCTATCCTCAGGGAGCCCTGGGCGAGTCGCTCGTGTACTCCGTAGCGCAGCGACGCTCGCCGGTCGCCGGTCCAGGCCCAGGCCTACGGAGCGATAGGTACCCCCCCCCCCCCCCCTAAAAGAGAGTAATCCTCTCTCCGGGGGGGCCTCTCGGGCATGGTCCGCCCCCTTGCAGTCGGTTTAGGCCCCGTTCCTCGTCTCGCGATTGTCGTCTCGTCTCCTGGGCCCGTACCGTGTCGATACTGCCGTTTGCTTTCTTGTCATACCCAAGCCGCTTGGGCGCCAGCATATCGTCATATATCCTTCCCTGGGGCTGCCCCCGGTTTTTTTTTCTCCTACTTTGCCCTTCTTCTCTCCCTCCTTCTCTTCTTCTCCCTCTCTTCTTTCCTTCTCTTCTACAAGTTGACTCCTAACCCCTGGCCGGGCCACCCCGCCGCACAGCTACCGTTGATTTTCTCCTTCGCAAAATCTCGTGTGGCTTGTTGGTCAACTATGTCCATCAGCATTGCAGACGAACCCCTTCCCCTCTATTTACGTCTTCTCTCTCCGTGACCTCGGCGGCCTATCCGAGAAGGCCAAGAGCCTCTTCTGTTCTCTCTATATCTGGCCCTCTTCCGCTACTACGACGACTCCCAGTCCTCCCCGCAGGGCAACTGAACTGCTTACTACCTACCTACCTACCTATCCAGCGGGCGGTCCAGCAAGCGGTCCAGCAAGCGGTCCAGCAAGCAATCCAGCGAACGATCCAGCAAAGCTACCCCGCTAACTGATAGACGATATCAGGCTAGTTCAAGTAGTTGCAACCAGGCCCTGTGCCTGCAGCGTCTACGCCGGGCTTCCTTACCCATCAAGGTACAACAACCGGGCCCTGTCTAAGCCAAAGTTCCAGTCTCAGACACCCCCCCCCCCCCACTGCCCTTGTATTTTGTCAGGGCGGGAGGGCGAGCACACTTTCCTATTTGCGCAATCTAATCGGCCCCTCGATAGGCTCGCAGCCGACCTGACTAGATTTATTTTATTTCTGGGGTAGAATTTAAAAAAGAGGGGTGTGATAGGAAAGATACCTGGTACCTTGGGGGGAAAAAAAGGATTCTACTTTTTTGTCGGGACTTTGAGTTCGGGTCCCACCCCTTTCGGTCATTCTACTACCACTCTCGCCATCTAGCCGGTCCTTCGTTACTTCGTTCTTGATTTCCTGATTTTCTGATTTCTTGATCCCTGGTTTCTTGCTTTCCATATACTCGACCTGGTACACCGGCGCAGACCCGAAGGTTAAAAGGACAGTCACTTACACCCTTTTGGGGCAGTTGCAATTCCACTGGTTGAGCGAGACGACGGTCAGCCGTGCGGAACAGCGTCGGGCCTGGGCTTGGGCTTGGGCTTAGGCTGGGGATCGGGGATTCGGGAAGGGCTTGGGAAGGAAGGGACCGGGGACCTGAAGCTGATAGCTGGGAAGGACTTCAATGACGGGAGAAGTCCGAGCGGGCCTCGCCATCCGGCCAGCTCCACGAGCTATCGGCATCGCTACGGGCACAAACGGCGCGCCAAACCACCACGGTAGCAGCCACGGCGGTAGTAACGGCAGCAACGGAGGTCACAGCAGCAGCTCGATTGAGGAGAAGCGGCACAAGCACGCCCGGTCCTCCTATTCCGAGCCGTCGCCGCTCGTGTCCCGGAACAACTCCCTGACTTTCCGCCCCGCGAAGCGGTCCATGCCGACGCCGGGCAAGACCATCGCCGTCATCAATGCCAGCGGCCGACAGGCGGCCTCGCTGATCCGCTATGCCACCGCCGTCGGCTACCATGTCCGCGCTCAGATGCGGAACCGGCTAGGCGTCATCGCCACCGAGGTGTCCACGAACCCCAACGTAACCGTGCTCGAGGGCGAGCTGTACACTCGCAAACCGTCCGCCGATAAGGCCGACATCGACTTGACCGGCGAGGGACCCGCCCTCTCCGGCATTGGCGTCAACAATGACCTCATCTCGGAGCTCTTCCGGGGCGCCCAGCTAGCCTTCATCAACACCACCTTCTACGGCGACGAGATCAAGATCGGCCAAGCTCTTGCCGATGCTGCCAAGCGCGCCGGCATCCAGCACTATGTCTATTCGTCCATGCCAGACCACCACGCCTACGACAAGGACTGGCCCTCCCTGCCGCTCTGGGCCACTAAGCACAAGGTCGAGGACTACGTCCGCCGCATCGGGCTACCCGCTACCTTCGTCTACACGGGCATCTACAACAACAACTTCACCTCGCTCAAATACCCCCTATTCTGCATGGAACTGCAGAGCGACGGCTCCTTTGTCTGGCAAGCGCCCTTCCACCCGGACGCTAAGCTCCCCTGGCTCGACGCCGAACACGACGTCGGCCCTGCCATTCTCCAGATCTTCAAGGACGGCGTGGCTAAGTGGGGGAACGGGAAACGCATCGCCTTGGCTTACGAGGTGTTGACGCCCAAGGAGGCGTGCCGGCTCTTCGCCCGGGGCGTCGGGCGGCGGGTCAAGTACATCCGCGGACCGATCGAGATCAAGGTGCCCATCCCCGAGGGCTACCGCACGCAGCTCGAGGCTCTGGAGCAGCTGTATCGGATCGGAAAGGGCGACCCCAGGAAGCAGCCACCTTATTTCGGCGACCAGGAGCTCGAGGACGACTGTCCGCGGCTCGCCATGCAGCTATGGGAAGGGCCCCGTGGCCTCGAAGAGTACGCCAGAGAGATGTTCCCTCTGGAGGAGCAGGCGAACGGCCTCACGTGGATGCTAGGCGAGGGTGAGGATGACGGTGGGGGTGACAGTGGTGGAAGCGGGACGGCAAATGCCCCTCCGGGCACCGAGGACAACGAGGACGACGACGACGACGACGACGTGGACGACGGCTTGATGATGCGTGGTTCCGCTCGTGACGACGAGGAATGGCTGCCGTAGGAGACGGTACTATCGAGTACGATTTCTCCCTCCCACCATCGCCAACGCCGAAGTCATACGAATCCTCCTTCACCTATTCCCCTAAACTTGGAGTATACATGAGCACGCACTCTTGAATACCTACGCATAAGCACACTACACACCGCACGCATTAGCGTTATTATCCCTACATGAATTACCGCCCAGGAAACAGAACGACCAGCATTTACCGGGAGCAGGCAGGGGGTTAGGTTAGGCTTTTTGGGTTCTTTAGAGGCAGTCGGCCGGTTACTTCCTTTCAAGGGGCTGGAATCTACCTATATGTCTTAGGTATGGGAAGGTGGGCATGCGGCGGACGTAATATTCCCAGTCCTTTTTGGGTTCACGGGGGTTGGTTGGTTGGTGCGTTCTAGGGGGAGCGGGTGTTGGTTTTCTTGTTGAATTGGGGGTTTAAAGGAGGACTGGTGGGAGGTCGGCTGTCTTATTTTGACTGAATTATTTGGGCGGCTGGTTTTTTTTTTTTTGCTACATCTTCCCTCCCTTTTTCTTGGTCATACCATACATAAAACGGCGTTGAGCGTGCGTGCCTTTTTGGCCAAACGAGTAGCATCTTGCATAATGCCGTCACTGTTATTACTAGCAGATAGGTAGGAAGCTTAAATATCACGAATGCGACGGAAACTTGATTCACCTTCTCTTTGCTAGGTGTTTGAAACTGTACTCGAGATGCCTGTTGTCACGCGTGTGACCAACTCCATACGCCTATTCTATCGGTACCTTTTCGGTCGGGGTCGATACGGCCGATTAGGCCGATGGAACCACTGTCCCTCCTGCAGAGTGACCCCGTTTCGAAGGTAGGTAAAGTAATCTGCACAGCACGTGAATCTCCTGGGCCTCCATCTGCGCATCATAGCCCCCGCCCAAGATAAAGGAATGGGACTAGGAGGTGAAGCGCGCATCACATACTCGCTCCTCCGAATCAGAAGGCCTCCATCCCGATGGCTCTGCTCCTGACAAGCAGATAACAGCTGGAAGTCGATAGCTGCTCGATCCTGCAGTGGGGTATCGGAACCACATGGGCTCTTTGCCTTTGTCCCAAGTTTTTTCATTACTGCCGTTTCATCGCGCCTATCGTTCATTGTGTCGTCGCCATCGTATATTGTTGTCGCGTCGCTCTCCTATCGGTGAGACGTCCTCTTCTCCCCCCCGCCGAGGTGGCTGTTCACCATGTGCGGGCAGAGGGTTGTTTATTTTCGCCAAGCAGAAAGAGGGGCCGCCTGGCCTGTTTCCTCAACCTACTAAGTACCATGTACTTAGTACTGGCAGGTAGGTGACATGCCTAGATAGAACAGGCACCAGTTCAGGTGATGGGCGCGCCCTGCAGGCCCTCGATGACGTATTTGCCGCGGGCGACGCTCATGATGCTGTATGCGATGTGGTCAGGATTTCTTCCTATCCTATTTGCTCGAGTAGGAACGACGAGACTGGAGATTAGGGATGGGGTTTTTGGGGCTATGGAGGTTTATATACGTACGGCACACCCGGTATCTTCCTTACGCGCCGCTTCAGATCGCGATCATTGGTCGCCACGATGTATACCCTGGGCGCAGGAGGAGTTAGCCAGCCGCCCCCGACGACGATCTTGTTGAAGAAGAAGAAGAGGGAAAGCGGTCTGAGGAGAAGAGCGTGCGGTACCTGTGCTTCATGATCCTGTCGACGATGCAGTCATCCGCGTAGACCCTGCAGACACAACAAGTCAGTCTCCTTCGTACGTTCCAGCAAGTAGGGGGTGGCTCTTGGAGGAACGAACCCCTTGTGGTCGCACTTGACGCGCTCCCACCGCTCGTCCTTGGCTATGCGCAGGGCGATGCGGTACCGCGGCCCCAGCTTCTCCAACTCAGCCAGCACGCAGTCCGTCAGGATCGGACGGCACTTGGCGTAAAGGCAATCCATCTGGAGGGGGGTCGTTGTTAGTTGTCTTTGCTCCTACGTTTAGAGGAGGAGGGGGGAGGGGGAGGGGTTTACGATGGGGCCGGGATGATCATACCATAGTCTCGAGGAGAGGCAGCTTGCGCTGGACGGTATGAGAGAGGAAGTTCTGTGAGGGTGATGAGTCAGAAGAGATATAGAGACATCGGTGAGCGTGCGAGGGTTGGCAAAGGGCTACGGATGAGTAAGTGCTCGAGCGAGGACAAAAGGGGCAAAGACGGACCGTATCAACGAGGACCTGGAAGGGCGGCACCATGGCGGTGTTCGCGGCGCCGAAGAGGGACGTCGGCATTTGGGGGCTGGGCGGATACAGACGCAAAGGTTTAGCAACAGTACAAGCACTCATTCGGGGAAAGGGGGAAGGAGGGAGGGGGTGTGTCACTTGTGACGCTCTTACACTTCGCGCACGAGAGGTGTCGATTTCTTCTTATTTTCGATTTCGCCCTTGTCGCGGTTCTCCTTCAGCCGGGCATCCCTGTGCCCGATGATCCGCTTCATCTGCGCGCAGTCCGTCTGGTCAATCCCGTGTTCGCCTTTCCCGGCCGGGTTTACCTCTCTCTTCCGATCCATGGCTTCTCACCTTGGCGAACTTCCTGGTTCGCTTTTCGACGCCCATTTTTTTTTTTTGGGTCGGCTCGATGTGTGATCAGAAGAGCAACAGCCGAGTGAGCGGCTGTCGATGACGATGATCGGGAAAAGTCGTCCCTCCAACAATGCTGTGAAACGGACAACGGGGAGGGAGTGCGTTGTGAGTGGTGAGCGTGCAGTTCGAAGGCTCAACCGTTGCTGGGGCGGATTTTCCCGTCGTCGCCTCGGCGGAAAAATTCAACGTGAGGCGTCAGCTGCTCGAACTGGGGTCGCAGTGTTGTGGCTGTCAGCAGCTGTCAGTGGGTGCCAGTCGCTGCCAGCGGCCGTCTGTCGCTGCTTGGCCATGGAGGGTGGCAGCTGTCCGCCAGTGGCTGCTCGGTTCAGTCTGGTGGGTGTGGCGCTCCAGGATTAGGCACAGCCGTGGAGCCCGATGTTGGTCGGCAAGCCCCAGGCACAGTGCGGAGAGGGGCAGCGGGACTGGGACAGCCCCAGCCTGGATTTAGCGTTTCGATTTTTAATTTGCCGAAAAGGGCCATCATGCGCCTGCGGATCCGAGCGCACCGTGCGGGCTGGGCGATCGATCCGCGCGGCGCGTCGCTGGCAGCGAGTGGCTCTTCCGCCGCGGGCGGTGGGGACTGACCGAGGGGATTCCATTGCACGCGGCGGTGCCTGACAGAGTGCATGCTGCAGTCAGATTGCGTGGTGTGGCAGGCGGACGGACAGCTGGGAATACGAACGACTGGGACCCTTGCGTGGCGGCTTTGGCGAGTGCCTGGCGTGCCTGGAGTGCCTGGCAACGCCGTGGCGTTTGGTCCCATGCAATCCTACGGATGATTCGGCAGGCGGGCTTGAAGGCGCGCAGACAACAAAGAAATGACAACAACGCGATCATCGTGCAGGAACATAAGTAAGGTCAAGTAGACAGCATCGCGGACATTCTAGAGTGCGTGTTGCCCCGAAGTGGCCCGTGACGTTATTGCCTCTGGTTATACGGAGCGGCCCTCATCTGTAGGAAACCTGCAATTACACCATACAGTACGTGCACTGTCCTCGTCTATCCAGCCCGGCCCCCCTTCCTAGGGGACCGACGAACAGGCGACAGCGGGCCTGTTCCCTCCTTTTTCTCCGTCTGCCCTCCCTTTCCACTCTAGCACAGTGGACAGACAGGCCAACCACCACCATAATTACCACCATCGCTGCTGCTGCAGGAGGGGGGCTCAGCGCGAGGAGACTCTGCCCAGAATCTCTCACTCCCGTTTTCTCTCGTTTTCGACCCGTCGCCTCGCTCACCCTCATCCTCGTCCCTCGTTAGTTTTTTTTTTTTTTTTTTTTTTTTTGCTCTTTCGGACCCGACCCTCCGCCGGCGCCGCCACATCCAGTCGCCGTCCGCTCCTTGTGGCCTCTTTACTGAATCCGGCCTCGCAGCTGAATCGAAGCGCGTGCCTGCGTCTTTTTTTTTCCTCTCTTGCCCCTCGTCACCCCGTCAGTCGGCAGCTTCCCGTCAGCCGCAAGCCAGCCGTCGCAGGCATCAGCACCGCAGCAGCGCCAACGGACCCAGACCCGCCTAGTCGGTGCTGACGGTGCCACGAACACGAGCACAAGCCGGTTGCGTGTGTGCGCATGCGTGCGTGTTCTCTCCACCGTCTATCAGGCCAGCACAGCCCACCCGTCTTGTAACAACCGATCGATATCGATTGAGTGCCCCATCGACGGCGATCCGGCGACGGCCTCCTCCTTCTCCCGCTCTCTTCGTTCTTTCTGTACATACATACATAGGGAGTCGCCATGGGTCAATCACGCTTCTCGCTGAGGCGCTCTCTCCTCCTGTCCGTCTTCGTCGTGCTGGCGCTCTTCAGCGCCGCCGCCATGGCCCAGGACTCGTCGACCAAGGGAAACCCTAAGCCGGCGCCCTCCCCGACGTCGAACGGCGGCGGCAACCAGCAGACGACTACCCAAAACGGCGGTGGTAAGAACACTCCGGCTACGTCGCAGCAGCAGCAGTCGACCAGCAACGGAAACAACCAGAAGACGACGTCGCCGACCGCGCCGGGCACCGTCTCCATCAAACCCACTAGCGGCCCCGACACCACGAACGCACCCCCGCCCGGCACCATGCCCACCATCTCGCCCACCGGCGATCCGGCGTCCCAGCAGACCGGCAAGCTGACCGGCCTGCCCACGCTGCCCACCACCGCCGACACCAGCATCCCCACGTACCCCCCGGCCGCCGTGCCGCCCACCCAGAACGCACCCTTCATGCGGCAGTCCACCCTGCCCGAGGGCACCGTCTTCATCGCCGTGGGCTCCATCCTGGGCGCCTTCTTCCTGGCCCTCGTTGCCTGGCGCGGCGTGGTGGCCTGGCTGGTCAAGCGCTCCATCCAGCGCGCCACCATCGAGCAGCACGCCGCCAACGACAAGGCCGCCTCCAGCTTCTTCCCCGCCCCGCCCGCCCCCTTCTACAAGTACACCGACCGCGACTCGTCGCCCACTCTGTCTGGCGCCGGTGGAGCCGCAGGGCCTGCTGCTGCCGGTGGGCGCGGTCAGAGGCGCACCCACCGCGGCCCCACGCCCTCGCAGACACCCTCGCAGACCAACCTCTTCTTCTCGCCCACTGCCCCGGGCGCCGGCGGCCTCGGTGGCGGCCGCGACCGCGACTCTCGGTTCCTGCCTTCGGGCTTCTACGCCGCTGGTTCCTCCTCGCCCGCCAACGCCGGCGCTGCACACGGACACTCTATCAGCCTGTCCAACCTCCGCCCCGATTCGCGCGGCCACGCCCGTGCCGTTGCTCCGAGCCCGCCTGACTCGCCTGCCTTCGGACCTTCACGGACCACCCCTGTGCCGAGGAACATGAGCGGTAGTTCCGTCAGCCTCAACAGGCCTCCGAGCGGGCGGGCCCCCAGCGCCTTCCTCGACGACCTTCTCGACGAGCAGCCGCACCTGTTCCCCCCGGCCGGGCCTTCACACAGCCGTACCTTTAGCCACTCTAGTCAGGGGCGCTATACATGAGAGGCGTTGCCGTTGTTTGTTCCTACCGGGAGGCAAACTCTCCCGCACTTTGTTCGTTTTTGTCACACCCAGGGGGGAGAAGCTGATCTCTCACTGTGCCTGTCTCCTCACTACCCTCCTCGAGGGAGACAGGTAGAAAAGGGGTTTCCTGTTTCCGAGAAGAGGTCTAGCAGGCATCAGGCGTTTAAACGGCATCGGTCAATTCCTTATCTTCTTCAACGTTATATTATATATACGGGACCGCCCGACTCGAAGGATCGAGGGGCATCGTGAACTAAGGATTCCCGCCCAAAAAAAAAACACCTAATACCGGAGGATGCGCCCTTGTCGACGGGCTTTCCCGTACCTACCTACCTTACGCAACATCCTTTCCCCTGCCAAGCCGGAAGGATCGGACGCATGACCGATGAGCAGTTGGGGCTTCAGACGTGCACAACGACGGAGGCTGGGCGGGTTTGATTCATTTCCCCATGACGTTATTCTCTTCGCATCACTCTTGTGACGCGCTATCACTTTTGTACCGGCATTAGACAGGAGTTGTCGGATGGGGCCCGGTGGGCAGGCAAGGGTGGCTGGCAGACATGCTTCCACGTCTCTTCTCTTTTTTTATTTGGCCTCATTAGTATACCTAGTATATATACATACACTTCCTGTTCCCTCATTCGTGCTGGATACCTTACCGTACAGACTCTTCAAGAATGAAGCAGCTCTTGAGGAGAAGGTAGTAGCAAGTTGCCACACCCAGATACAAGTCCAAAGGCAAACTCCTTTCGCTCCATAAGGCGTCCATCTCCTTTCTGCCTTAGGTAAGTAGGCACATCCTAACTCGGGCGGTCGATGGTACTACCCAATTGTCTGCAATACGAAATACGCACGTGCGTAACACGTCGTGCGAGTATCCATCTTCGGGTCTTACTCTACATCGCCTCGATCGAGTCGCCAGATCTACCACCTACATAAGGACCTGTAGGAAAGTATCACGGGAGTACAGGGTCGGTACGAGGGTGGAGGGGTAGGCGAGAAAGCCGCTGGTGGTGCTGAACCTTTTACTGAGGTTACATATACTTGGATACCTGCAGATTTGCGAGTCTCCCTGCGTCTACGCCCGGTCCTTGCTCGCTTCCGTTGTATGACGCGCCACCGTATCACGAGGGGAGGAAAGACGCATTCGTTCCCGCTGCACATAGATAGGCACATGTACCCACCTGTTTGCCCTACGCTGTACTCCCTCGCTTGCTCCCTTGGCACAAACTGCAGATCACGTAGTGAGAGGTCTTTTTCGTGCTCGTTGTGTAACATCCTCTCTACGATGGAAACCCATGTATCCAGCCCCCCCTTCTCTTGTTTAATATTCTTTTCTCCCAAGGGAATAAAAGGGGGAGCACATTTGGCGCTTACTACCTAGGTCTACATAGGTACTGCGTATCTCTGATAAGTCGACGGATTTCCCGGCATTCAACATCGTGAATTTTAGTAGGTCTGTCTGAGTACCAACCGTACGTATGTCTGAGTACCTATTCGCGTCGTACCGCCAGATCTGTGGTGAGCCAAGAGGAAGAAGAAAGAGGGAGAGGGGCTCAAAAGACTTGACTGCATGCTGCAGAGGCGACCGACACAATCTATCAACATCCGATAACGATGGAATCGGCGTTCCCCCACGGACCCCAGCCTCATCCTCCGCTTCTTCATACATAGGTCAAGCACGTGCAGACAGATGTTTCGAAGAATAAAAGCTACTTATCCCTGTCGCTGATGTACAACCCCCTCCCACCATAAGCTCGTATCAAAGAATGGGCACCCAGTAAGCGCCAATCGCCAATCGCCAATCTTATTACCCTTTCCCAATGCCCCCTTTCGGCCTTGGATGTAACTCTCTCTTCTTTCTTGATTCCGTACTCTCCCGGTAACCAGGGGGAGCCTGCACTGAGTAACATTGAGCCTACGAAGTACAGGGTGCGTTAGAAGGACCACACAGGTGCGACCAATAACGGATGCCGTGATCGGGCACCTATATTTACGGGGAGACCAGCACAGCGGGTATCTGTACGTCCGTACGGACTACTTATCTATCCACCTGCGTTCAATGTCTCATCACAACTCCATTTCCAGTTTTCACACGAAAATCACATCTTTTAAACACATCACTTCTCTAACTCTCGATGCCCTCATTACTAGGTCGCTAGCTGTCGGCTTGCGTAACTGGTCATATATGTCTTCCCTGTCTGAATGCGGTTGGGCCCCTCCTCCCTCCTCCCTCCTTTATCCGCCCTTCTCCCCCCTTTTTTGTCCCCCTCAACGCAATGCTCGTTACTAAAGGCCGTGAGCTGGTGGTATATATATCTGGTATTCTAAAAAATCAAAAGGAAAAAGCAACATATTACATGATGTATGCACACGAAGATGGAAAGCCCCCCTCATACCCTCTTTCTCTCGATTAAGCAGCCATCGCCTCCTATTGGCTGTCGACATAGCTCTCAAGGCCAGCACGCGCGTTGCGAATGTCCTCAGCACGGATGCCGGAACGGTCGCACATACCGCGGAAAATACTGTCCTCGTGCTCCCACAACGCGAGCGGCTCGTCGAGCTCGGCGATGCGGCCCTGGTCCATGACGCAGATACGGTCGTAGCCGATAATGGTACGCAGCCGGTGCGCGATGCACAGCAGCGTCTTGCCCCGGAAGCCGTTCGCGATGGTGGCCTGGATCTTGTCGTCCGTCTCCATGTCGACCGATGAAGTCGCCTCGTCGCACACGATGATCTGGCTGCCGCGTACCAGGGCCCGCGCCAGCGCCATAAGCTGCCGCTGGCCCAGCGAGAAGTTGAGGCCGTCCTCCTCGACGATACTGTCGAGGTGAATGCGAGACGGGTCGCGTACAGCCACCGCCTTCTTCTCGTCGTCCGCATCAGAACCGTTGCCGCTGCCGCTGCCGCTGCCGCTACCGTTACCACTACCGCTAGCAGCGGCGGTGGCGGTGGTGTTCGCGGGCTTGTTGGTGGCCGCGCCGGGCGTATCGCTGGAAACCAGGTCGGCCTGGCGCAGGGCCGACCACAGCTCGAGGTCGGTGTGCTCGTTGAAGGGGTCCAGGTTGCTGCGGACGGTGCCGCGGAATAATGTCGGGTCCTGCGGGATGATTGCGAGGCGCGAGCGCAGGTCGTGCAGACCGATAGTGGAGATGTCGACGCCGTCGATGGTGATGTGGCCACCGCTCAGCTCCACGAGGCGGAACAGCGTGGACATGATGCTCGACTTGCCGGCGCCGGTGCGGCCGACGATGCCGATGCGCTCGCCGCCGCGGACGTGCATGTCGAGCTGGCGTAGCACTAGCGGCAGGCCGGCCCGGTAGCGCATCTCGACGTGGTCGAACACGATCTCGCCCTTCTCGGGCCACGAGGGCCGCACGTCGACGGTGTGCAGCGGCGCCTCCTCTTCAAGCTCGCGGCCGTAGTACTGCAGCCGCTCGACCGCGTTCATGCCGTTCTCAACCTCGGCCAGCTGGCGCACGGTGAACTGGATCATCTGCACGATGGCCAGGATGTACGACAGCACCAGGCCGCCGATGGACGGCGACACGTTGAAGCGCGAGGTCACGACCAGGATGCCGGTAGTGAAGACGAGCGAGTTACCGATCATGTCGAGGCGCACGGCCAGCCAGCGCTGGTTGCTGAAGGTCAGGTAGTAGGCCGAGTTCATGTCGTCGATGGACTGGCGCAAGTCGTTGACGAAGCGGTCGCGCAGGCCGTAGGCGCGGATGCAGGCCACGCCCGACAGGCCCTCGCCGAACTTGGCGAAGACGGACGAGCGCAGCACGGACTCGAAGCGCTTGACCTCGCGGGCCGAGGAGCGGTAGTACGAGGTGGCGAACAGGAAGATGAAGAAGAGCGGCACCAAGGCGATGGCGAAGTAGTGGAAGAAGGCGATGATGAGGGCGAACACGGATATGATGCTGCCGACGCTGAAGAAGTACATGCGCATGGCGTCGCTCAGGTTGTTGTCCATCACGTCCACGTCGCGGCTGAACCGGTTGGTGATGCGTCCCAGCGGCGTGGTGTCGAAGAAGGCCATGGGCGCCCGCAGCACGCGCTTGATGGCCTGGCGCAGCATGGTCTTGGACGCCGTGGTGCCGAAGATGGACAGCGACACCATGAAGGAGAACATGAGCAGGGCCTGCACCGCGCCCAGCCCCGCGTAGACGCCGATGTACACCCCCGTCGGCAGTCCGAACTTGTCCGAGGTCCAGTACGACAGCCACAGCGACGTGGCGATGTTGGACCCCTGCGACGCGACCAGCAGCACTACCACCAGCGGCCCGTTGAGGATCGTACCCGACGCCCGGATGTAGTTGGCGTACGTCGACATGGGCACGCTGGCCACCGCCCGCTCCTCGCTCTGCATCAGGCCCTTGGCCTTCTTCTTCTTGCCGCCGCCGCCCTCGACCACCTGTTGCGCCGTCTGCTGGCCGCCCTTGTCGCCGCCCTCCTCCTCCTCCTCCACCGCCGTCGTCTCCATCAGCTGCTGGAAGCCGGCGTGGTCGCGCATGAGGTTGGCGAACGTGTCGACCGCCTGCACGTGGCCGTTCTCCATCCAGATGATGCGGTCGCAGCGGTTGAGCACCCAGAGCTGGTGCGTGGCTAGGATGCGGCACTTGTCGCGCAGCAGGCCCAAGATGGCGTTGTCGAAAATGTGGCGGCCCACGTGGGCATCCACGGCGCTGAGCGGGTCGTCCATCAGCACGATGTCCGCGTCGAAGTAGATGGCACGCGCGATGTTGAGCCGCTGCTTCTGGCCGCCCGAGATGGTGATACCGCGCTCGCCGATCTCCGTGGCGTCGCCGGACGGCAGCATGTCCAGATCGGGCTGCAGCGCGCACCTATAGTCGTGTCAGAATATCGTCCTGTCCAAGGGGGACCCAAACCGGTAGACTTACGCCTTGATAACTTTGCCGTACCACTCCCGGTCCATCTCCTTGCCGAAGAGGATGTTGTTCTGCACCGTCGTGTTCTGGATCCACGAGTACTGCGGGCAGAAGGCACGCGACGCGCCCATCACCACCTCGCCGCCCGTCTTACGCATGTCGCCAGCCAGGGCGGCCAGCAGGGAGCTCTTTCCACTGCCGACACTGCCGATGACTGCGACAAGCTCGTGGCGGCCGATCTCGACATTCAGGTCGTGTAGCTTGAACGGTTCGCGCTCCTCGACAAGGGTGCTAGCCGTGTCGCCGGTGCTTCCCTCGGACGTTGACCCGCGGTGCGTGGTCCCGGCCCCTTCCTTGACCACACCACCGGCAGCAGCAGCGACAGCGGCCTTCTTGTTGCCCTTGCGGGCCTTCTTCGCCTTCTTCGCGTTGCTCTCCTCGGCGGTCGCGTCTGTCTCCTGAGTAGGGGTGCGCTCCCAGGTGAAGCTGGCGTTGTGCATCTCGACGGCGTTGTCACCCTCGGGCTTCCACACAACATCCTCCTCCTGCTCCTCAGCCAGCAGGAACTCCTGGATACGCTTCAGGGAGGACCAGGCGTCGGTCACCTGGCCGATGACGAGGGGCAGCAGGTTCAGGGGCATGCGCAGGCCGTTGAAGAGGGCGAGCGAGCTGAAGACCTCGGCGGGGGCTAGGTTGTGGTTGGAGAGCGAGTAGGTGATGAAGGACAGCATGGAGGCGAAGATGGGCAGCGACAGACTGACGGCCATGATGGCGTTGCGGATGGCCAGCAGCACCTGGATCATGGCGATCTCCTTGGCGCGGAACTCCTCGAGGCGAGCTAGGAAAGAGCTCTCCCAGCCGAAGTACTTGACGAAGCGGACCGACTGCAGGATTTCCTGGGTCAGAGACACGCGCTGGTCGGTGATGCGGTTGATCTTCTTGCGGCGCACAAACAGGCTCTTGATGGCCTGGGTGAGGATGGGCATGCCGATGACCAGCAGGGCGAAGCCGGCCAGGGCGGCGTACGTCAGGTTGACGAGCAGGAGGACGAGCGTCACCGTGCACGAGAGGGGCGCCGTCCAGATGATGTGGAACAGGCCGCACGCCTGGTCAATGCGGTAGGTATCGACGCTCATCAAGTTGACGATGCGCCCATTGCCCCATCCGATGCCATCACCGGCCACACCGGCGCTGCCGTCCATCTTCTTCCCCTTCTTGTCCTTCTCCTCGCCGGAGGAGGGCTTCTCCTTCCCATTCCCGTCCGTGCTTCCCTCCTCGGCGTCGACATCAGCCTCTGGCCCGGGGGCCTTGCCGCCGGCCTTGGCGCGGCCGGAGATGACCATACTCTTCTCATAGATGAGGCTGATCAGGGAGGCGCGGGCCTGACCACCGATCATCATGCCGCGGAAGATGAAGTGGTTGGTGCCCAAGCTCTGCAGGATCTGCATGATGGTGACGCCGAAGACGAGGCCGAGGCCGCGACCGATGCTGGGCGCCGGACCGCCGCTCTGGGCGGCATTATAGGCGTCCGTGGCAAACTGGATGAGGAAGCGTAGGGTAAAGGGCGAGATGACCTGGAAGATGGCCGAGGACAGCTGACACAAACCGCCCAGCCAGAACTCCCAGAAGTAGGCCTCGTGCAGCGCCCACAGCAGGGGGTATTTGTCGCCGCGGGCCACCCGTTTCTTGAACGAGTCGCGCACCTTGGCGGACATGGGCTCGACCGCGCGCGTGGGGTTGACCTTCCAGATGTCGTTCATCTCCAGGGGGCGCTTGAAGCCCGTCTGCGTCGCGTGTCAGCATCTTTTCCTTTTTCCGCTTTCCCCCTTTCCCCCTTCCCCCCTTTTCTCTTCGTGGCTCTCACGTCTCGGGGAGTAACGAGTCACTCACCTGCATCAAGCTAGCCTGCCATTGGAAGATCAGCTTGTTGAAGAAGCCGGCCTCGGTCTCGGGGCACACCGTCCTCTCCGGCGGCACCGGAGGGATACTACCCCAGCGCAAGGGGTTGAGCTTGGCAGCCCAGGTCTTCTTCTTCTGGACTCCGGGGTCGGCAAGGCTGCCCACAGTGGTCTCGGTGGCATTACTCCGAGCGCGAGCCAGCTCAGCAGGCCTCTCCTGCCGCTCGTAGGCGACCTCGTCGTCGTCGTCGGACACCTGGTCCATGGCGGCGGTGGCGATCTCTTTCTCGCTGATTACGTCCTCCTCGGTGTCTAGGCGGGCAGCGTTGGTGATAGGGTCCGGACCGTCGTTCACCTCCCGCTCGTGCTCCTTCTCGTCTTCATAGTCGCGGTCCGTCATGGCTGCTGCGTCCGCCCGCGCTTACACGCGGGAGAGGCCGATAAAAAGGCTCCTTCCGGGCACGCGTTCTATGACGACACCAGAGATAGGCGAGTGAAGATCCGCGGGCAAGTGCAGCTCTGTATGGGTGCGAGGAAAGTGTGTGTGTGTGTGTGTGTTTGTGTGTGTGAGTGCAGTGTGTGCAGATTAAACTGTAGCTATGGCAGAGAGAGGAAGGAATCGCCGCATTAATAATGGAAAGGTGGGTACGAGGCTAAGTCCTCGAAGGAAAGAGTTCCTTTTCCTTCCTTCCTGATTTTGCTCCTTCCTAGTTGGAGGGAAGTGTGGCCGAAGTCGCTTTCGTGGGAGGAAAGAACGAAGGGCTCAAGCACGGTACCGATACGGCAACAACGGAGGTTACTCAGCCCGTCAACGAAGATGATCTTGCAAGCTCGAAGGCGACGACGGTGACGACCAACGACAACTCAATTTCTCCTCCTTCTACGGACACTATCGAGGGCCTTGGGAGGGGAAGACCGGGCACGGCACCTGCCACTATTATATTTTCTCGAGGCATCGGCCCACGACATTTTTCGTTGAGAACCGCACGTCGGGGGCAAACGCCAGGCCTCTTTCAGAAGGTCCGTGTCGGGGATTGCGGCGGTTGTGACCGCCGATGGTGGAGACTAGTATGGCCGGCAAGCTTTTTGCTGTCCGTTTCCAGCCCGGGCGAGGGACTGGGTTCTCTGCCGTGGTGGCCAAGGTGGGGCCTTGCCTACACACTGGAACTCGATTTGACGTCTCTGGTTCCATCTGCAGCTTCAACCAACCTTGCAGCAGTAGTATAGCCGATACGACGGTCTCTGGTGTGTCCATCGCTGGCTCTCCTTGGCCAGATTCACCACACGCCCGATCTCTCGCTGATGAGTCAAGTGGTATACGTACGTCCAATGTCCGGTTTATCTACCTACCCACTTGTGCTTCTCGGTCCTCTCCTATCGTCTAGCTGCCTACTCCCGTCGTACTTTACACCGCCGAGACGATGCGGTCATCAAGCAGCCGGCTCCGGAGGGAGGCCTGCCTGCCCACCTGCCTGACATATCTGACTGCCTGCCTTGCCGTACCTTTCCGCCTGCCTGCCTCAATGCCTGCCCGGGCAACCTCTGCGGACGGCGAGAACCAGGCACGGCGTAATCAAATCCGTTCCAGCCTGGCCCGCCCACCCCGTTCCCAGCGGACGCACAAGCAATATGGCGCTGGACATAACGTCAGTTGCTGGTAATGTCGGGCAATCACCGACAATCAAAACTGCCGAACGAAACCAGGTCGGTGGCGTATCTCGCCGGGCGCCATTCACAGGCACGGCTGGATATTAAAAAGCACGAATCGTCCTGCAAGCACGACCAAGCACAGCCCACATCCAGCCGAGCGCTTCCCAGGCATTCTTTTGGCCCACCTATCTGGACCATGGGAAGCTGGCGGAGGGTTGGCTGTTCCCCGACAGGGCTCCGTTCTCGACCGCCGGTTCCGTTCCCCGCGATGCTGGTGCGTGCTGCGCGGCCGGCAAAGCGGCACTACGCAGCTTTGACATGGCTGCCTGGTCCGCGCTAGAAAAGATTGGAGTCTCGATTGCCCAACCAGGAAAGACTATCTGTCTGTTCTGTGGAACCTTACTTCGTCGTCCGAACTGCTTACAAAGAAACACGCAGCACCGTTGACGGGGACAGAACATGCCATCATGAATGACGGGCGCGGCTACAGGGCAAAAGAGCGGTAAGATCTCCCTTGCGTTCACCTCGACAGCACGCCACCGATTAAGAATGCACATATTGATAGCACGACCCAACGAGTCAGCCGGCGGGGCGAGACACCCCCTTTTTTTTCCCCCTCGATGCACGCCATCAACGATTTCCCAGGCTCGCCGGCTCGGTGCCGGTCACCGCTACATGTGGGGCGCCTTAGGTGCAGACGCAGGTTCCTCCCAGCCAGCGCCACCAAGGCGAGAATGTCGGGGAGTTGCCCACGACACGGGGAGTTGGATCGGGGCCCAGAGCCAATCCCCAATTTTGCTGCAACAGACTGAAACAGGCTGCAGCTCGCAGTGCCGGCAGCAAAGACGCCTACCTTTGGGCTATGATACCGAAACAACGCAGAGAAGTTCATCCCTCCTACAGTCCGTACGTTCCGGTCCGGCATACTCAGTTTCTCATACCTGAGTACTCAACTTCGTACGGCCTAGATTCCTGCCTGCCTAGGTACTTGTATTCAAACAAAAAAGTACGTAGGCAGAAGCAACGGCGCGGTGCGGCTCGCCGCCACCAGAACAGCACACCGGATCCGTAATTACGAGGCTGGCCTGAGTGCGAGATCCCAACCTCCCTGCGCACTACAGCTACTCAGGGCAGACTGCGGGCGCACGGTTGTTAGCGCACCAACCCGACACGGCGTGTAAGCCTGCGTAGCCCGCCGCGTCCGTGTCCGCCTCGGCTCACGCTTGTCCGTTCCTGGGAATTGAACCATTGGAAAATTTCTCCCCCTCAGCTGGGGGCTGGCGTTAATGCTTCCGAAGGCGTGCTACCGCTTCGGCACGAGCGAACCGGCGCCGAACAAGGCTTGGGCCCGCCCGACGGACAGCCAAGGCCAGCGCCGTCACCATCACCACCACTTTACACCACCGCCGCCGACTACGGCCAGTTGGACTGTTACCGCTCGCCTACCAGGTCATCCACTCGCCCGTCCGCCCGCCCGCCCGTCCATCCATCCCGTTCACTCTCGTCGTGTCGACAACACGGGATGTATCCGCCGGCAACCTCATAACGGGCGGGTTAGGCATGAGAAACTACGCATACGTGAGAGATCTTATACCCTCGCCGTCCGTGAGCGACTGCTGCCTACCACATCGGCAATTCGGTCCTGCGCCTAGGTCGGGTGGCCGGCATCGAGCCCTGAACGAATGGGTGCCTTTTCATGTCCCGCCCCTACCCCCTCGTTAGGCCGCAGCCTGCCCGCTTGGGAAGGATCGGGCGGGACGACGGCGCCGGCTCCTGACGAGCCCCGACCTCCGTGCCGCCGCCTCCACCCTTGTACGACCTGTCCACAGCAAAACCCACTCGGGCCCGATCATGGCGCCCCGCTCGGCATGAATCCCGTGTTTGCTCCCGCCTGGGGGCCTATGAACGGAGCATAGGGAATACACGGTGTAGGTAATACACGGTGTAGTTGGTCGACATGGTCGATCTCCTCTTTGTCCAGTGCGCGGCCGGTTAACGTCTCATCTGATCCCCTACCGTCTTTCGTCTGATGACTCGCCTTCTGCGCCTATCTCATCCCTTCACGGCAGGGAGACGGGACGAACGAAGGAACGGACGAACGAATGGTGGAGGCAGCGGCCCGGGCGAGGTTGTGATACGTTGACTGAGGCGGCAGGATCATCCCCCGGCCGGCCACGTAACGTACCGTCAGCCGCATCGCTCGACCTCACTACATGCCTATGACTGTGTTCCGGCCTTGTTCAGTAGCCGAGCAAAAGTGCCTCTGGATCCCGTCTTATCCAAGTCTGCGGGCAGCGCACACATGCTTGAGGGCAAGTGGGGATGCCGGGTTAGCGGCAGCAGTCCGAAGGGTTCATACGAAGGTTTGCTGCCCTTGGACGGGGGTTCCTCTCCGGCGTCTCCAGCTACCGCGAGTACAGAATAACTCCTATCCGTCCAAGGTACCTAAGCACCTAGTACCCTGCCTATGCTACGACTTGACGAGCCCTGCTATGTGTGAGCACACGTCTGATGCTGGTGGCTGTCCGGTCTTTGTTTCGTCCTAGCTAGGTAGCTCAAGACTGGATACGGTCACCGGCTTTCTCTCTCCAATGGCTAGTACTGCTATGGGGTATGAAGGCGACTAGTCCGGCTTGCTTCCTTAGCAGAGGCGTCTGAGCTACTTTTGCCCCTTCTCCTCCCCTATCCTAGATCCTAATTTCGTGCATGAATCCTTCCCAGATTATTGGTTTTCCCACTCTGCCACTCCATGTAGCGTGCATCGCAGATACCTAACGTACCTTCCTCCTAGGTGTGGATCCGTATAGGAGGCAGCACGACGACTAGGCAACCCTCCCTGTTGACACTACGCATGTAGGGTGCCGTAAAAGGATACATGTATATATGTTCTTCATGAAATGGACGTTCTACAATTTCACCTTTCCCCGCCATCAAATAAAACGTCGCACCGTTTTGAGGGAGCACCAAAAAGACAAAAAGACAAAAAAGCTCACCGCCGTTGCCCCGTGCGAGGGGTGTGGCTGGTTACGAAAAACCCTGTCGTAGGATTTTTACTAGTTCCTCGACCGCCTGCTCATACCCTGTAGAGGAGCTGGTCGGTGTTCATTGCTAACCCCGTAGGGGGTTCACTTGCCTGCTCATACCCTGTAGAGGAGCTGGTCGGTGTTCATTACTAACCCCGTAGGGTGTTCACGCTCGAATGCCGCATCCGTCTCAAAGACGGGGCCGTTTGGATGATAGCGAAGGGGGCCCCCCAAGGGGGTTATTCTCTCGCTCTGTGCCGGAAAACCCCGAAGGGTATCACTCTGTCGTGCCGCCATACTGCTCCCTTGCGGAGGATGCTCCCTTGCGGAGGAATGGACGGTGATGGAAAACCCCAATCCCGTCGGGAGGGGGGTCTTCACTCTTCTGCGTGCGCGGGCGCTTCGAACTGAGGGCCACGAGCCTCAAACTGCTGCGAAAAACAGGATTCGCTTCGATTGCCACGGCGCGGGTTCGAACCCAGGACTTAGCGTCGACATGGGAAAGTGGATACAGCGGTGGGAGGAATCCCGCTATAAACCACTCGCCCATATAATCCTGGATTCTGCTTCTCGTTGTCGACGGTAGTGGACAGTTTAGGGACCTATATCTGGCTTGAGACGTTCCATCAGGAGGGGGTTACCTACTGGTGGAGAGAAGCATGGACATATTCAGACGAATCATGATGGGTTCGGTGCACGTCCCTGCGTCGTAAGCAGCGGTACCGAGGGCAACAACGGGCGGTGACACGGTGGAGGATTACAAAAATAAATAAGATAGACGCTTCCAGGGCCCCTGATCTCCGAGCCCGGGCTTCTGCGTACTACAAACACAGAGTGTGGTTGCAAGTCAACAACGTAGATAGTACATGTCGTTAGATGTCGTGAAGCTTAGGCCAAGCACTAGAGGAAAAAGGGGCAAACAAAGGGGCGCTGCACGTGACCAGCGGGGTGCTCTGACAGTTCCGTTCCATCGCCAAGGGCAGCTGAGCTAAGTCAGGTACCTTGCTCCAAGCTCGCCGCGCTATCCCTAAAGCCACAAGAACGTCTGCCTCATAACACCTCCCCTGATCGACAAAGCTCTCCTCCCCGGCTGTCGAAAGGCCAATTGTAGCCTCATCCTCCTCCAAGGCTAGGGCAGCCCGACCACGATGCGGATCCCCGGAATGCCTTGGAGGTTCCGCCCGGGAACCGCATCGTTGCCCTTTGCGTCCGTCTCCTCCCACACCGCCCGACAACTCCCGCGGCGACTCTTCTCCCTGTCGCGATATCGCAGCGGCAGCGGCGGCAGCAGACAATGGAGGCGGTACAATAGCGCCTCCCCACGCGGCAATGGCAAAGGGAGTGGTAGTAGCAGCGAAAGCAGCGACGCAAAGACTAGCTCGCCGCGCTCCCGCGCCGAGCGCATCCTCGCGCGCCTGCCCCCTCGACTGCAGAAATACGCCCAGCGCCTGCGGGATGCGCCCGTCTCACACGTCGTGGCCTTCCTGGTGCTGCACGAGCTGACCGCGATCCTGCCCCTGGTGGGCCTATTCGGGTTCTTCTACTACACCAGCCGCGCGGCGCCGGTCGTAGACTACCTGCTCGCGCACCTCGGCAGCGGCGCCGACGCTGTGGCGGACGGCGTGCGCAAGTTCGAGCGCTATTTTCGGCGCAAGGGCTGGTTCGGCTTCGGCGGGGCGGAGGTAGGGGCCGATGCGGATGGGAGGGGAGATAAGCTGAAGCAGGTGGAGGAGGGGCAGGAGGGGGAGGAGGGTAGCAGGAACGCGCAGGATGCTGTCTTGCAGCTCTGGCAGAGTAGGGACGCCAAGTACAAGGTCGTTGTCGAGGTGGCGCTGGCATACGCTATCGTCAAGGCCCTCTTCCCTGTGCGCATCGCCGCAAGTATATGGGCGACGCCCTGGTTCGCCGGCGTCCTCCTACAATTGCGGCGTGTACTAGGTCGCAAGCAATGACATGGGACATTGTTGAACATCCTCCAATAACCCTGGAAGCCAGACGCCTGGACAACGAATATCCTCTGAGAGTTGTCTTAATTTTTTTGATGTGTTCTTGTCTATTATGCCCACGCTATCTTGCGACAGCATCGGAAAAAAAACATCCCGTTAGGTTCATCTGGGGCGAGGCACGAGCGATACGACCGTTGCCCAGGACCGACATTCCAACGATTCAGGGCGCTCATCAATATGCTCGTTTTCTCTTCACCCTGCCACTTTAGGGCTTCTCGTAGACCCACTCGAACTGCGACGACTTGTAGCTCACCACCTCGCCCTCCTTGAACCAGAGAGCAATCTCCTTCTTGGCGTTCTCGACGCTGTCAGATCCGTGGCAGACGTTGCGGCCGACGTCGATGGCGTAGTCACCTAAAAGCAAACACCCCGATGTTAGAACTAAACTCCTAGACATTGTGGGGTTTTGGGGCGGCGTCTCTTACCGCGAATGGTACCCGGGGCCGAGGCCAGGGGGTTGGTGGCACCGAGCAGGACTAAACAAGAACAGAGAGAGGCGTTAGCAACTAAGCCGTGGTGCTGCTAGGTTCGTGGCGGAGGTTGGTGTATATTGATCTCACCCCGGCCAGTCTTGACGGCATCACGGCCCTCCCAGACCATGGCGGCGATGGGGCCGCTGAGCATGTCTAAGGCTGCAGTTAGTTCCGGCTGACGGAAATCAGGTTGAATAGGGAAGAGGTAATGGGGGCGAGGCATACAAGAGATCAGGCCGGGGAAGAAGGGCTTCTCCTTCAGGTCGGCATCTGGTGTGGCTGTCAGTTTGGGCACCTTGGGCACATATGGTTGATTTATTTCCGCCGGGACGCACAGTGGGTCTCGAGATGCTCCTTGGAGGGGGTGACGAGCTTGAGGGCGACCAGCTTGTAGCTGTTTTACTGATTGTTAGAAGCCTAACTCTGAAAACTGCGAGGTAAATAGAGACATACCCGCGCTGCTCGAAGCGGGAGATGATAGGCCCAACCAGGCCGCGCTGCGTAGTACTTGTCAGAAGAGGTCCTCTTGCGCATGCTCAGATTCCCAAATTGCTAACCTGGACACCGTCCGGCTTGACGGCAATGAAGCTACAGAGATGTTAGCTCCTCCCCGTACAAATCCTGCGTGGGATTGGGCAAGTCAAATGCGCCTGGGCCATAGCTCCAGGTTGGAAGCGGGAAACGGCGGCGTTGGACGGTGTTCAACTCACGTCTGCTCAGTCGACATCTTAGCAGTAGGTTCTGGGTGAACTTCCGGTGTCTTGGGTGGTGTAGAGGTGGTATTCAGGGTAGGGATGAGAATTTCGGTCGGAGGTGAACTCTTGTTAAAAGAAAATTGTCGGAGAGAGAGTTGAGGAAGGGAATCTCCAAGGAGGAAAATAGTTAGGAGGCACAACCCGGCTAGCAGGACGAGAAAATATGGCGGGGTAGACTTTTGCTTGGGGCTATTATGGCGGGGTTGCTTTGCTGTATGCCTGGACCCCTGCTGCTCCTTCTTGATAGCCCGCTGCATCTCTTTGGGCAGTCTAAAAGCGGGGTTCATTGGCACGTTGGGGTCCATCGTTACCGTGTCAGTGATGCGTGTTGTTGTGTTGTTCGTTCAAACTTTTTGATCCAGTTTGGTTGTGGAGGTTCTGGCAGTTCAGACCAAGGCGTTCGGGAAATGGAAATTCAGCAGAGAACATAAAGGTAGATACGTGGCAGTATTTACTCTAACTGCCAATTGAAAGTATATGATTTACAGGCAAATAGCAGCTTGGAACAAAGAACAGACAGGCACTTGGGCAGCTCTCCTTGTGCATTTACCTGCGGTCGTGGAACCTGAAGTTGGTGCTTCAGGAGAACCTTGGCTTGCTGCATATAATGGGTATGCTGGGGATACTGGTTAACTGCAAACTGCTGTGCCGCCCCCACATAAAGGTGGCTGGCTGCTGGCAGTGGCTGGTGCCCACTGCCGGTACCAATGATTTTAGGCGCTAGGCTGAACAGGAAGTGGACACCTCAAGCTTATCCCCTGGCGGTGTTCCATCTATGAACTTCACATCCGACAACAAAGTCACCAACTTCCATTCGCCTAACTGGTGAAGGACTGGTGACTGTTTGATGACACCCAGTTATACTGGGCTGGATGCTTGACAATCTGATGGTTTGAAGCTGATTTCTCTCATATATAATCTGTTCCTTTTCCATTGCATCGGCCTCTCGTGCCTGTTGCCATAGTGCTACAGGCCACCCAGGATGCGCCGCTCAAGCCCATTGTCCACGAGGACATGGCCGGCTTTGTTTTGCCTTCTGGCAATCCTGCTAGGATTTTTAAGTCCAGCAGGTAGGTCTCGCCCTCAATGATACTATTATCTATCTGATATGTTTGCTTGAATGAGGCAAGTGCCAGAAATGATGGTTAACGTCCTGTTGCGCAGCTTCGGTCAAGGAGCACGACTTCAAGAAGTGTGACCAGTCTGGCTTCTGCAAGCGGAATCGAGCATATGCCGACAAGGCCGTTTCCTCTGGCTCATCATGGAATTCCCCCTATAAAGTCTCCCCCGAGTCGGCGAACTACAAGGATGGCCAGTTTCGGGCCACGATTCTCAAGACCGTCAACGAGCAGGGCGAGACCGCTCGCCTGCCCATCACCGTGTCCTTGCTCCAATCCGGCGTCGCGCGTCTTACTATCGACGAGGAGAAGCGGCAGAACAAGGATATCGATCTGAGGCACAACAGTGCTGCTCGGAAGGAGAGATATAACGAGGCCGAGAAGTTGGTCATCGTGGGCGATACGTCTCTGGACAAGGAGGCCCAGGCAGTCCACAGCGACAAGTCCGGCATCACCATCAAATACGGGCCCTCGGGCAGCTTCGAGGCCCATATCAAGTACTCTCCGTTCGAGGTCGACTTTAAGCGCGACGGCACCTCCCAGATCAAATTCAATGCCCAGGGCTATCTAAACGTCGAGCACTGGAGGCCCAAGACCGAGAAGAAGGAAGGCGAAGAGAAGGACGAGTCAAAGAGCGAGGACGAGAGCACCTGGTGGGAGGAGACCTTTGGTGGCAATACCGATACCAAGCCTCGCGGCCCCGAGAGTGTTGCGATGGACATCTCCTTCGTCGGATACGACCATGTCTATGGTATCCCCTCCCACACCGGTCCGCTCTCGCTGAAGACGACGCGCGGCGGAGAGGGCAACTTCCAGGAGCCGTACCGTCTGTACAACCTGGATGTGTTCGAGTACATCCTCGACAGCCCCATGTCCCTGTATGGCGCCATCCCCTTCATGCAGGCCCACCGCAAGGACTCGACCGTGGGCGTCTTCTGGCTCAACGCTGCCGAGACGTGGATTGATATCACCAAGGGCAAGGAGCATAGCAACCCCCTGGCTCTCGGGATCGGCGCCAAGACTAGCACGCACACCCACTGGATGTCCGAGAGCGGCCTTCTAGACGCGTTCGTCTTCCTCGGCCCCACCCCCCAGGACGTGACGCAGAAGTACGGAGAGCTCACGGGCTACACCGCGATGCCCCAGGAGTTCGCAATCGGCTACCATCAGTGCCGGTGGAACTACAACTCGGACGACGACGTCAAGGATGTCGATCGGAAGATGGACAGATTCGGCATCCCGTACGACGTCATCTGGCTCGACATCGAGTACACCGATGGCAAGAAGTACTTCACCTGGGACGCGCACATGTTCAAGGATCCCATCGCCATGGGTCAGAAACTGGCGGAGCACGGCCGGAAGCTCGTCACGATTATCGACCCGCACATCAAGAACACGAACGACTACCCCGTCGTCGCCGAGCTCAAGGACAAGCAGCTTGCCGTCAAGAACAAGGAGGGGAACATCTTCGAGGGCTGGTGCTGGCCGGGATCGTCCCACTGGATCGATGCTTTCAACCCCCTGGCCGTCGACTGGTGGAAGGGCCTGTTCAAGTACGACACCTTCAAGGGCACGCTGGAGAACACGTTCATCTGGAACGACATGAACGAGCCCTCCGTCTTTAACGGGCCGGAGACGACCATGCCCAAGGACAACCTTCACCACGGCGGATGGGAACATCGTGACGTGCACAACCTAAATGGCATGACGTTCCACAACGCGACCTACCAGGCACTTCTCTCGCGGAAAGAAGGGGAGTTCCGCCGTCCTTTCGCACTCACCCGATCCTTCTTCGCGGGCTCTCAACGTCTCGGGGCTATGTGGACGGGCGACAACCAGGCTTCCTGGGAGCATCTGGGCGCAGCCGTCCCGATGCTGCTGAGCCAGGGCATTTCTGGCTTCCCGTTCTCGGGCGCCGACGTGGGGGGGTTCTTCGGCAACCCCGACAAGGAGCTCCAGGTGCGCTGGTACCAGGCTGGTGCTTTTTACCCCTTCTACCGCGGCCACGCGCACATCGACGCGCGCCGCCGGGAGCCGTATCTGGCCGGTGAGCCGTACACCTCGATGATCACGGCGGCGCTGCGCCTGCGGTACACCCTGCTGCCGGCCTGGTACACGGCGTTCCACCGGGCGCACGTGGACGGCACGCCCATCATCAAGCCCATGTTCTACACGCACCCGAGCGACGAGGATGGCTTCGGCATCGACGACCAGCTGTTTGTCGGCGACACGGGCCTGCTCTTCAAGCCCGTCGTCGAGAAGGGCAAGGAGTCGGTGGACGTCTACATCCCCGACGACGAGGTCTACTACGACTATTTCGACTACCAGATCGTGCCCACGCACAAGCACAAGACGACGACGCTCGCCACGTCGCTCGACAGGATCCCGCTCCTCATGCGCGGCGGCCACATCTTCGCGCGCCGGGACACGCCGCGCCGCTCAAGCGCGCTGATGAAGTGGGACGACTACACCCTGGTGGTCACCCTGCCCAAGCACGGCGGACACGCGGAGGGCTCGCTGTACGTTGATGACGGCGACTCGTTTGATTACGAGGCTGGGCAGTACATCCACCGCAAGTTCGTGCTGAAGGGGTCGAAGCTCACGTCAACGGACGCCGAGGGCCGCGATGCCAGTGCGATCGAGCCCGGCGCGTGGCTCGCGGCTATGGGGGACGTCTACGTCGAGAAGGTCGTAGTCGTGGGCGCGCCTTCGTCGTGGGCTGGCAAGAAGGAAGTCTCGCTGCAGTCTGATGGCAAGACGTGGACGGCGGCTATGGACTTCACCCCCGCCCAGGGTGGAAAGGCGGCGTTTGCAGTCATGAAGCACACGGCCGCGCCTATCGGCGCGGACTGGACGCTGACCTTTGCTTGAGGAGCCGGATATAGAACAGTTGGTATGCACACACACATACGAACGATAGGCTGAGATTTTTGATCATGTATACTTTTTCCGCCACTATCAAGACGGGCAGCAGTAGATCCAGTATATGATTTGGACAGAGTTATGTGCTTTTTAGTGGAAGAGCTCCTATGTGCATTCTCAGAAGGTACTTTCGCCTCCTTGTTAGGTGAAGTGTTGGGCGGATACCTTCTTCGCTGTAGAGGCCACTCCGTATGATCAATGACGGGATTAAAGTAATGCCCCTCTCTATTCTGACAGTTGAGCCGAAAGGCCAGATCCTGCTGCTCTCTTCATCTAAAAGCGGCGATCTAATTGCCTAGACGCTTAGAGTTGTCCCGCCCCTGAAGGGCAGGGGCGATACCGGACGCCTTTTTTTCTTTCTTTTCTTCCTTCTCACTTCTTAGCACGTTATTTGCCTCGGGTAGCGAAGAGGCAATAAGGCCGTGCCCTCTCAGCGAGAGTAGCCACGCCGATTCCTTTGCCATATATGTATCAAGTTACTGCGGATATTTGCGAAGGTAATTTTCTTCTTCGCCTCCCCCTTTTCTAGCGAGCAGAGCGGCGAGTGGCACACCGCGCCGTCAGGGCGCTCCGGTCCTCTGGGAAGGGGTTTATCGTGGGGGGCCACGCACAAAGCCGAAGAAGGGCCTACTGTTCCTGCATGTGATTATTCCTGGCCGGATGGGTGTGGTGGCACCGCAGCTGTCGCCACTCGCGTGTGTCTACTCCGTATTCGTGCCACCGCGATTCAAAATCGGCCGATTTCTGCAGTGCCTGTTTCAGAGGGCGGGAGAGCACAGTTGCGAATGAAGGGCGAGGGCAGGCACTGCAGCCCGGCCCTCGATGCCTCCTTGTAGATGCCGGACAGCGTTATCTGCTCGACTTACCGGAGAGAGAGCCGTGGTTGGTGATACGGAGGAAGCACACTAAGAGACCAGAGAGGGTCCGTCTGACGTCACTCGAGCAGGGACGCGAAGACAGGGGCTCCACTCCAGCCCCTCCTCTGGTGCACTCACTTCCTGCTTCTGCTCCCAGGCTCTCAACTCTTCAACGAGCAATTGGAAGAGGCACACATGCTTTTTCGTCCTCCCAAACCTCCGATCTTTTGCTCCCTCCCACCCCCCAATAACGCAGCCTCCTGCTTGGACCGGCCTTACTCCTCTGGCGGGGAATGATTGGCGACACATCGACATCGACCAATGCGCCTCGAAGGCAGACATCTTTTTCTTGTGGTGCCCTTCTGGGGGGGGGGGGGGGGGGGGGGGGGGGGGGGGGGGGGGGGGGGGGGGGGGGGGGGGGGG
>JAKLNC010000211.1:0-52783 GCA_022813145.1 Barbatosphaeria neglecta | reverse complement strand
CCCCCCCCCCCCCCCCCCCCCCCCCCCCCCCCCCCCCCCCCCCCCCCCCCCCCCCCCCCCCGCCCCCCCCCCCCCGCGCTAGGTCGGTAGCACGTACGATTCTGGAAGGAGGGCATGGCCAGGACACCCGAGAACATGCCCTGGTTGTAACCGTAGAGCACGCCGCCGATGCAGGCGAACGAGGCGATGAGGAAGACCCGGAAGTTCTTCAGCAGGGCCCGCGCACCACTGGCGCCCATGAGCGCCTGGCGGCGCGTCAGCGCCGCATCGTAGAAGGCGGCGCCGCCGTCACCTCCCGCAACCATGGTGGATGGTGGGCTCGGTGTCTGGTTCTTGCTGTGTCCCGGAGGCTTCCCTAAGGCTTGCTGGACCGACTAGGAGCCGGACGGACGAGGGAGGAGGGAGGAGGGGGGAGGGCGGCAGCGGAAAACGGACAACGGACAACGACGGCAGCAGGAAGGAGCTCGAGCAGCGAGAGGGGGAGGTCTCCCCTTTTTTATATTGTGTCCAGACCCGGTTGGGCAAGGAACGCACGACCCGAGAGAGTGGGATGGGGGACGGGGGACGGTGGACGGGGGACGGGGGCAATGGGGAAGGGGGCCTGGGGAAAGGGGGAAGGGGACAGCGGGCACAGGAAAGCGGATCGGCGAAGGACCAGGCCTGTGTGCTCGCGAAGCTCTCCACTGGACGAGCGGAAGGGCCCAGCCCAAGCATAAATACGGGAAGCCTTTAATCTAGAGCGCACTGCGTCTCCGGGAACCGAAAGCAGCAGACCCCGGGCTAGAAATGCTAGGCGGGAGCGACGATCCCTCCCGTATCCAGCACTGGCTGTCCCCGTTTCCCTGCTGCACGTAATGTATGTACTCCATCGTCTGTACCTACCACACAGGTACACGCTGCTCGCTGCTACCATACCCGAAGTACCCATGGACAAATGTACATCCTCCATACATACAATACAGGATGCGATGCATCTTGGGTTGCGCCGGTTGCTTCCTCGCCTGGCGAGCCCTGTTTCCGGCGCAGATCCCCCCCTCGGGCCACCCCATACACGGATCGTCTATGCATCATCCGTGGATGCAGCTATCCCGGTACAAGGTACACCGCTAGCGACATCATCACACCCCTCCTCCCTTTCTCTCGATCTGAGAGAAAAAGAAAAGAAAGCCGAACAGAAGCGGACGGGCAAGCAAAAAACCCAAGATGAGGACGAACCAGGGTAATCGGACTAGTGCGGCGGATAAATTGCGCCTGTAGGGTCACCGGGCGGCCGGGTGAAATGGCTGAAGGTCCGGCGCCGAGCTGGTTGTTGTTGTGGAGTCCCCAACGGCCTATTCGTGGTTGCGGTCCTGGTTGCGGCCCTGGTACGATGGGCTGGCAGAGCTGGGTACGAGGAAAGAGAAGAAAAAAAAGGCATCGGGTGACCCGCGGGGCAGGCCAGGGCCGCGATGGGCCTTCGCCGGGGAAGGGGATGTGGAGGTGGAGTTAGAGGCAGACTGGCTGACGCGGGGAGAAGGAAGTTCTGACTCCTCGTCGTCGGTGGCAACGGCGGGCCGGGCGGGCGTCACGTCGCCCGTGCAGGACTGGCCGGTGGAGACGTCGCGTTTCGTGTGTGGCCACGAGTGGACGTCTCTTTTGCGGAGGAACTGTAGAGGGCGGAGAGAGAGAGAGAGAGAGAGAGACGAGGGCGCAGAGGGTGTGGGAGGGAAATCATGGAGTTCGTTGGAGTCACCGCAAACTCGGCACAGAACCTGTCCAGGCTAGGTGCGGATCGTCGTCGTTTCTGGGGCTCAAGAGGGGCTCAAGAGGGGCCTACTCCGTAGAGGCTCTAGCCCCGGCATCCCACATGGAGAAGCTTCTCTCGCCATTTAGCCTGAATGAAATCGTCCCCCAGGCTTCGAGCCGAGCCTCCTGCTTCCATTGGCCGAGTTCTGGCGACCTTGGAGGAGCGGCGACTGGAGGGAGCGGTGGAAATATTCACGAGAGGCCCCTCCCCTCCCAGACCTTGTATCGGCCCTATTGTCGGCTATCGTGCAGGGGCACTTGCCCAGCCGTCTGCGAGGAGGAGCCACTCTGCAGCCCACAGCGTCAGTGTGCTAGCCCATCGAGATTGCTGACTGCGGCGAACGAACGCACCCGGGCGTTTGCCCGGAAGCGATGGACTGGTGGCGGCGTTCCATGACGGCACCCCGGCCGGGTCCAGGAGCCTCGAGATTCTGCCACTACGGGTGCCTTGCTGCCACTACGAGTGCCTAAAGGGAGAATATTTTCGGCGGCGAGGCACTCCATTATTAGCATCGGATGAGCAACCCGGTGAAGAATCTGGGACGGGGAGATAAAACGCAGGTAGGGGTGAGGTAGCAGTAGGATTTCGGATGAGACCCCGGCGCAGCGTGCTGCCTCGCGTGGTCCTCTCTTTCCCCCTTGGCCGTTCCAGAATACGTCTCCCGCGGGCGTAAAGAGAAAGGAAGGCTAGAGGGAGAGTCGCATAGAGAGAGTCGCATAGAGAGAGTCGCGTAGAGAGAGTCGCATAGAGAGTCGCACGGAGCAATCTGCAATACAATCTGCAGTCTGCAGCCGCCTCGCCATACAGAGAAAGAACCCTGCAGCAGATCGTTCATTTGAGCATGCACGGCGAGAGAGGCTCGACCGCCAGGTTGGGAGATATTCCGGACCAAATTGCGTCTCGCGTGGAAAGGAAAAATGCCCGCGTGGGCGGGTAGGCGGTGTGGCGCGGGATCGTATTGTCCATGTGGGCTTGATTGTCTGTGCCGACGATGGAGTCGCAAGTACAAGGAACGGCGGCAGGACTTCCCTTCCCGGCGTCGTGCCGGCGCCTTCCAGATCAACGGCCTTGATTCGCCTGATAATTATGGATTACTTTAGCGGGCCTTCAGCGGACCTTTAGCGGGCGTTAGGCCCGTCCTGTCAAGGCCCTTCCTTTTACGGGGGCCCATGGGGGCCCACGGGGGCTCCAGGGCGAACTGGGGCGAACTGGGGCGAACTGGAGCGAACTGGAGCGAACTAGAGCACCCCTCCGTAAGCCTTACGGCGGACTAGCCACTTCCTCTCGACACTTAACCTCGTCCAAGGCTGTATGCGTTGGATAAATTGCAGACCCCTGGTGACAGAGATGACATAACTCGCATGTCGCAGGGTCCGGGTCGACTTCTGCGCCGCGTAGCCCTCAAAGATCAAATCCCAGTCGATCGTTGGTCGCCGAGAAGGAGATGCTCCCGGCGTCGGGAAGACACCGCAGTGCCGGGATACCTAGCTCGTATTGCCTGTACCTATCTGGACAACTAAAGTCAGTACGTAAAGTCAGTACGGATCTGGATGCAAGCCAATATGTCGGTAGCGTGGAACCCAGGCATGCCAAGATCCGGCGATCTGCAACGCTTTCAGCCCACCGGCGAGGCTTCAACGGTAATCGGGCTTGGCGTCTCGGCCGCGCTCTTCAGTTGCTGAAGCCGCTAAGCAACCATTGCCAGGCGGCCCTGAGACGGTGAGCTGATGCTGTCCCCCTCGATAGGTACAGATAGGTAGTGGCTGCGGGTACTGCTAGCCGCCGGATAAAATGCCCGATGGGGGCCAAGGAACGACGGGGAATGCAAACTTGGAACTTTAAGAACAATAACCTACTGGGCGCGCACTACAGGTACCGCGACTACCTTCCTGCGGTTAAGGCCAACGGTACAGGGCATCTCCTAGTTTCTAGCGTCCAGCGGGACGCCTTGTGGAAAATAGAAGGTTGGCGCTATTGGAGCTAAGAGCCGCTGACCGCATTTTGTCAAACAGCCCAGCGCCGCGCTACGCCCCGTTTTGTACAGGGCTGGATATGCGGCATGTACCTCCTCTCTAAAGAGCGCCGCAGAGGTACTACGCGGATACCTCCTACGTCAGCAAGGCAGCCCGAGATTTCCCTAGACTGCTCCTCCCTAGACTGCTCCAGTCGTCGTCGAAATCAGGGAACCATTCGCGTGCCCCTTGCGGCGACCTTCATTCGTGGGCAGACCCTACGGAGGACTCGTTCCACAGAGTCTGAGGCACCTCCATTCTCTCTCTCCGCCGACCTCGGGGAAAAGGGGGCGAAGAACGACGACTTCTCTCCGGGAGATGGCCATCCTGCTCCGTCGCCGGGCTCGGCATCTCTCCTTTTCTCCTTTTCTCCTTTTCTCTTCTCCACCACAAGTCAAGCAGTGCACATGATGGCCAGCATCGAAGCGTGCGAGGAGAGTGGGTGCGGCTCTACCTTTGTCCAGCCGGAGCCCCGGCGGGCCACGACACGATTGACGGGTGGTAGGTGCAACCCAGCGTTGATGATCCCGCCGATCGCAGCCAAACCAGACCCTGACTTTGGCTATCCGCAGCGACGGTTGGCCCGGGGGGGGGGGGGGGGGGGGGGGGGGGGGGGCCGGGGAGAAAAAAACAAAGGGTCCGGGGTTGGGGGGAATACCCCCCCCCCCCCCCCCCCCCCCCCCCCCCCCCCCCCCCCCCCCCCCCCCCCCCCCAGCTGGCCCTGTGAGACAAGACCCCTTTTCCCGGGTATGCTGTAGATCGCCATCAGCACGGCCCCTTTTGGGCGGCGAGGGCCACTCTCCTGCCTTCGTGCCATCTATTCATAGCCCAGCGTGTCGTGCGCAGCACATCTCGCGATCTCTTGAGGAGGCTCCCAGCTTTTTAGGTAGGTCACATCACTCGCCGGATACGGCCAGGACTGGGCCGGGATCGCCAGCGAGCTTCATGTCGGGCATGCATTTACTCAGCCCTACCGTTCAGTAATGGCACGCGTCCAAGCTATCAACGCATTTTTCTTCCCTTCTCTTTCTATCTCCTTTCCGCCCTATTCCTGTCCACGTTCACAGGCAAGTACGGGCGGGAACGGCCTTGCCTAGAGCGGCAGATAGCGGTTTGTGCGGTCGCCCCTGGATGGAATGTTGAGACGAGAAAATCGCCACATTCAGCCACCGCTATCCCTTTGCTCCTTCAGAGACCGTGAACGCATCCGGATCCAAGTCTACAATGTCCCAGGTAAACCCAGCGCATTGCTGCCATCGATGCTCCTTCCTTTGTCTGTACCCCTTTCTTTGTGTTTCCCCCTCTCGCTGTCCTCATTATTCTTCCTCTTATTCCATTCTCCCCTCTTGGTACCCTCGCAGCCATGGAACGTATTTCTTCTCTCTCCTCGCACCATTTTCATTTCTCCACTGTATCTCATACTCGTGTATCGTCTCAAGGAAAAAAAAGGGGTAATCGCCACTTGCCCAGACTTCAGCGGCTAAGATGATGCCCTGGAATATTTGGAGGAGAAAGGCTCGTGACAGAGTCGCCTCCCGCGGCAACGGCAGCGGCAATGGAAACAGGTCGAGTCGATCAGGCAACCAGCCAGAGGGGACCGAGAACCGGCCGGAAGATGGCATCAGGCGGCGCCTACGGCCCAGCATCTCGCCCACAGACGAACTATTTATCCAACAGGAGCTTCGCCTGGCGGACTGTCTCCGGACGCCGGGCCGCACCGCGACGGACGCCCTCGACAGCTTCCACTTCACCGACTTCGAGAAAAAGCTGATACTGCCCCTGCCGCCCGGGAGGGTCAACCCGGCGCTCGTGGCGGCGCGAGACGAGAACAGACGGCAGTTCCAGAAGCTGCGCCGTGGCCGCTTTGCCAACAAGAAGATGCTCGCCCAGACCAAGCTGGCCATGCTGTGGTTCGGCGTCCCCGTCCGGCCCTGGGGCTCCGAAACCGAGGAACACGAACGGGTGGCCGAGCAGGAGCAGGCGGCCGCGCAACAAGCCGTCGAGCCTCCGCCTCCGCCATCGAATGAGAATAAGATTCTCGACCTTGACTTCCTGGATTTCTACGGCCCGGTTCCAGGTATGTGATGCAGGATTCCCGTCCCTTCCCTTGCACCGTCTTCCAGGAAGCATGATTAACGTCCCTCGGGGGAACTTCCAGACCCGCCAGACAGGCTGTTAGCCAACCCACAAGCCGATCCATCAGCTAACCGGCTAGTTGCCGGCGATACTGTCTATCTCCGTGGCGGCGCAGGCGACGACGACCTCTTGGTAGACTCGGACGACGATCTTTGGGGCGGGGGTCCGGTGACGGCCGGCTTTGGCGTCGATGCTTTCGACGACGATGCTTTCGGCGACGAGGCCAATGTAGGCCTGTATGACCTCACGACGGAGTCGGATGACGATCTTTACGGCGAAAACCTCGTGACGGCCGGCGCCGCGGGAACCGAAGGTGCTCGAGGCAATGGCTCCGGTGGCGATGCTATCCGTGATGACGACGCAGATACGCAGGACGGGCCGGTCAACCGGGCCAAGCACAATACCGGCTTCCGCGCGGCGTCGCAGGCGCACGAGTTTCCGGCGCCGCCGTTATTCATCGGCTCCCTCGACTGGCGTCTCCCTAACGTGAGCTGCGGGATCTTGACCCCTAGCGAGGCGGCCTGCGTGCACGAGGCCTTGATGGCACAACGCGACCTCCAGATAGGCGGGGCGGAACCGGAGCCGGCGCCGGCACTGGCGCCGGACCCTATACCGGCGTATGTGTTAAAGCTTATGGCGGAGTACGCGGGGGACTCTGCGTCCACTACGGAGCCTCCGCGATGTCCTTGCTGCGGGGAGGCCGTTTCCAAGTTCGGCGACAAGGCCAGAGATCACGTTTCGGTCTGCGCCGTGCAGGACGGCACGCTGCCTGGACTTCACGGCCCTAGGGACGCTGGAACCGAGCCTCCGGCACCTAATACCTCGCCTGACGGCTCCGTGCCGAAGCCCCTGGCGCCCATCGATCCGGCACTGAGCGATCCGGCACCGAGAGATCCAGTGCCCAAGGATCTAGCGCCGCAACCCCCAGAGCCTAAGGAGTCTGAGGCCAAAGCCCCCATAACTAGCGACTCGGCAGCGGAGGAACCAGAACGGGAGAAGGCGCCGCACAAAGTCAATGCTATGTACGCGGTGCCTAACGTCCGTAAACCTCCTACACCTAAGGACCCTGCACCCAACGACCCGGCGCCTAAGGAACCTGCAGCTAAAGCTCCCACAACTGACGGCCCGACAGCGAAGAAACCATGGAAGAAGCGGCGCGAATTCAAAGCTCTAAACGCGGTGCCCGGTGTCCCCAAACCTCCTGCACCCAAGAACTCTGCGACCAAGAACCCTGCACCCGCGTCTAGCGGCCCAGCAGCAACGGACCCAGCGCTAAAAGCTCCTGCAGCGCCGTCTACCGACCCAGCAGCAGCAGGTCCCGCGTCCAAGGATTCTGCACCCGCGTCTACCAACCCAGCAGCAGATCCTACGCCCAAGGACTTTGCACCTAAGTCGCCGGCGCCGGGGACTGCCGCGCCCGGGACTGCCGCACCCAAAGACGGCACGTCCGACGGCGATCCCTCGAGTCGTCAGGCCCGCAAAAAGGGCAAGAAGCGCAAGATGGGGGATGACGACAGCGACTATCAGCCTGATAGCGATGATGACGAGGAATTTGATTCGCTGTTCGATAGCAGCAACTCGGACGACGACGACGATGATTCCCCAGAAGGGCGCGAAAGGAAGAGGCGCCGCCTGGCCATGCTTGACCCGTCGTACCGGCCCCAGAAGGGAGACGCCGACTACGCCGACGATGCCGACGTGGAGCTGGAGAAGTCGGCGGTGCCCGAGACGGCGGAGGATCTCGCACACCTCGTTGCTGACGGTACTGCAGCCGCTGCTGATGCTGCCGCTGCCGATGCTGCCGCTGCTGATGCTGCCGCTGCTGATGCTGCCGCCGCATCTACTTCCGCTACCGCCGCCACCGCGAGCGGCGGCAACGATGACAGATCGAGTGCCAAGCGCACGAGCGACGAGGCCAATAACGAGGCGAAAGATGCAGCAGAAGAGCCTCCTGCCAAGAAGGCCAAGATCGCCAAGGCGACGGCCGACCCAGAACCGGTGATGCGTCCGACTGATGCGCCTGTTGACACCCCTGTTGACATCCCTGTTGACGCTCCTGTCGTCGCCCCAGCCGTTGCTCTTGCTGTTCCCCCGGCCGTTGTCCCCGTCGTTGCCCCCGTCGTCGCCCCTGTTGCTCCTGTTGCCCCTGCTCTGGCTGCTACTGTGGTTCCTGCTCCGGCTCCTGCTCCGGCTCCTGCTCCGGCTCCTGCTGTGGCTCCTGCTGTGGCTCCTGCAGCAGATGCGCCGAAGAAGGCGGCTGGGAAGAAGGCGGCTAATGAAGCGGCTCCAGCCCCGGCGCTTAGAAGGTCGACCCGGGTCAGGAAGTCGCCGATTAGATACTCATAGGACAAGGTCTTTGCGTGGCTCCAGCCCTCACAGGGTCGCAACTTCGGGGACGAACAGGGAAGCACGGAGCGGGGCCCGGCGATGTGACTGGCGGCAGTTCTATTCTTCTTTCCTGTCTTTCTAGTGGACGATATCAGGGCGGACATGCGGATTCCGCCTTTCCTTTTCTTTCTTTTTCTCTTTCTTTTTATTTATTTCTTTTTATTTCTCTTTCTTTCTTTTTCTTTCTTTCTTTTTCTTTTCATATTCTACCCCGCCCCATTCCTCTTCAGACGTTTATGCCCTCCCCATCCTGTATTCTGCTCGGGCTTTCTTGTGATTTTCCGAACCTCTATCGACGGCGTCGCCTGTATCATTCTATAGGTCAGTGAACACGGGCTTCCTCTCGCCCGATACTATCGACGGATTATGGATTTTTTTTGTGCCTCGGTCATCGGTTATCGTTCACCACCCGAGAGCCCAGGGCTAGCTGGGTGGTGCAGTATAGTAATTGAACATCGCCATAAGCATCGAGGCCTTGTCGTCATGTGCTGACTGTACCCCCTTGACTGGATGGAGCTGTCGGGTGTCGGGCACCGGTGCTTACTCCTGATGATCTACGCCGCCGGGCGCGATCTCCGGATCTGCATTCTGCGGTCGGGACGCCGAGAGAAAGCCGTGCGTGGGATCATGATCGCCACTGCCGAAGCGAGGTACCCCGAGGGTGCCCCGAGGATGCTGATTGACAGGCTGTATTCGATAGGTTCACCGATTCAATTACGGCAGAGCAGATCCACGCTCCTATGTTTCGGCGCCTGCTGAGTAGTCGCATTCGAGATGTGAGAGAGGAAAAGACGCAGGATGGTAAATCTATAGGAGTACATACAGTCAAAATGAAGGAAATGCGATCGAGTTCCAAGAATAGTGGGCCCTTCCCAGCCTCGCCTGCCGTACCTACCTGTACCTGCCAGGTAGGTACGTACCTAAGTACCTGCTCTGCACGCAATCCGTACGTCCACCTTGAATTCGGCACTGCCAAAGCACCACTTTCTGCTGCCCCAGCCCGAATCTCGGCTCTACTTCCTTTCGTATGACGTCTGAGGTCACAGCATGAGCGACGCTCCGGGCCTCGCCCTTCCGAGAGGAAGAGGCTACAGGCACAAGTAATAGCCCTTCCTGGATGACACCCCGATGACTGGCCCACCTCCTTGTACAGAGAAGGACTTCCAGAGGCCTCGCCTTCGACGGTGCGCCTCTGATCCGGACACTATACGGTTAGAAGGCGGATTGGTGGCGGTCTCGACGGCTGCGTCTGGGGGATCTGGCTTCATGGCGTCGGCCCTTTTGCCTCGAAGGCAGTGAGTGAGAGCTGCACCATGCTCTTTTCGGCTCTTGATTATCATACTTTCGTCATGCTCACCCTCTTCTGTTTTCTGCAGTATACGACAAGCCGAAAGATAAGGAAGATGCCCTGGCCAATGTGTCTGCTTTCTGCGGTGAGGACCATTGGAGTCAGGCGCCGCAGTCCGTGGCCGAGACCCCAAGCGGGACCTGGCGGATATCGTCCGTCCCGCATATAGTGCAGTGTTCTGGCTGGCTGAAGCTCAGCGGCGGGCTCCCGAGGAGCTCCCTGCTCATTTGCGCCCGCCATGGCAAAAAAATCTCCAAGGCTGAGAGGATCATCTCAGCTGACGAGGTGTACACTGATTTGTCTACGAGCTGGTTGAAGATAGCGAGAACGTGCCCGAAGACGTGGAGAAGGTGGAGGACTTCTTGTGGCACGCGGGTATCTCCCCTCCCATAGAGTTGGCTCCAGTCGCTCGCGAAGAATTAGAAGGCCGGAGTCCTAGTGGATCGCTCGGAGATCGCCCACTCCGCGGTTGGGGGTGGTCCGAGAAAAAGCAATGCTACGGAGCAAGACTGGCAGGGGGGGTGCTCGCGGAGTAAACGCCACGCCATCAGTAAAGCTGTGTTGGGGATATCACTGGATACCATCGCAAGATGCGCGCAAGCCGGGGAATATTGTCTGCGTGTCCCAGCCGGGCGAGCAGGGTCTGAAGGCTCACCGGACGTGCTGCCTGATTAGATGCCGACAGGGCTGATTCACGCTCCTGCATGTCGGTGCCTGCCAAGCAATCGCGTTCGAGATGTGAAGGAGGGAAAGGAGCAGGACGGGAATTCCGGTGCCGCCGCTCTCCATGCGATTCGCCGGCCAAGGACCCGAGTGCCTGGAAGGACGGCAGTCGGGGCATCCACCCTGCGGACCAGACGGCCTCAGCGGCTCCCCCAGGGCCTTCAGTGGACGCCTCAGCCGCTTTACGGCCCCGGCACGCGGCAGAAGATTGGCACTAAGCCGGCGCTGCAACTAAGCAGGAGCCACTAGGAACGCGCCCGCGACCGGTCCATTACGTAGGGGCTTATCGGCCAGCATCGGTCTGCGCGCCGCCAACCTCTGAAAGGGATCCTTTCTCTGCTGTTACGTGTCACTGGGGCTGACCAGCTGCCACAACTCCATGGTTGCTCCCCTTCCCACGACGTTGATTGCAGCTGCGGATTGGGAATCCTCGTGGATGTGGCCGTGCCCCCTCCCCTCCCTCTCCTGACCGCTCCTTTGCTCCTCTTCTTATCTTCTCTTCTGACCTCCCATACCTGATCTCTCCTCTTCCTCCCCGACACCGATCCCTACCGCCTCCCAATGCCTTCGGCGGCGCGACGCTCTACCACGAGCCCGGCTATCGGTCGGGCGGGAGTTCAAGCCACTGCGACGAGGTCGGCTCCGGAATGGCCACTGCTGTAACCGGCATCCCCGTCTTACCTGCAGGACCGCGCCGGCCAATCTTTGTATGTGCGGGCAGCGCATAGCCGCCACCAACCCGTACCTGAGAAGGGCTAGATGTTATATGGCGTCCGATCACCACTCCCTCGCCTGCTCTTCAGTACTTCTCCAGCACCTCTGCCTTCGGAATAGGTGGTAGGCCTGCAGCTTCTCCGCGCTCACTATCGGGGCATCGTGACCACATCCAGCTGAATCATGGCAAAACAAGCGCCCAGGCGTCTGCTTCCCAAGCTTTTGCGCCTAGCAGCTGGGCCGGCTGCCCCGCGGGCCTTCACGCCTGGCACCCAGCAGCAGTCGCAGCTCCTCCGAGGACCTCTCCTGGGCTTCCCTTCTCTCCCCCCCTGGCAACAGCGGTCCGCGTTTCATAACAGTCCTGCTAGAGGGCTTCCGCCCCGTTCAGCAGTCGCGGCGGCTCCCCCGGCTGCTCCATCCTCAAGATCGAACAACAACGGCAACGGCAACGGCAACGGCAACGGCAACAGCAACGACGACGACAACGGCAACGGCAACAGCAACGGTAATGGCGATAACAGTGGCAATGGCAATGGCAACGGCAGTAGCAGCGGCAACGGGATCAAAGGGCGCCCCGTGAGACTGACGCTCCTGGCCGGCGCCGGCCTCTTCTCTTTCTTCTTCATCTTGTCCAACCCGTCGGCGCACAACGATCAGTATCACAACCAGGACCGCGGCCGAGACCGCCACGACCCCAAAGAAGCAGCCACCACGACTGACGACCGCGACCCGTCCCTCCCGCGATACCGTCTCGTAGACATACGAAAGGACCACGGCCCGGACTCGGCCGAGCCGTGGGTGACGTACGAGGACAAGGTGTACGATATCACCGAATGGATCCCGGGACACCCCGGCGGCGACGTCATACTGCGCGCCGCCGGCGCCGCCATCGATCCGTACTGGAATATCTTCACCATCCACAAGCAGCCCCATGTGCTCGAGATCCTGCAGCAGTACCTGATCGGCCTCATCGACGTTGCAGACCTCGTGGACGGCCGACCCGCTGCCGAGCACATCGAAGACCCTTTCGCGACGGACCCAGCGCGCGACCGGCGGCTGCTGCTGCACACGGCGCGCCCCTGCAACGCGGAGCCGCCGAGTGTGGAGCTGGCTCGCGAGTTCCTGACGCCCAACGAGCTCTTCTACGTGCGCAACCACATGTGGGTGCCCACCGTCGAGGCCGACCTCGCCGCCGAGCACAAACTGACTGTCGAGCTGCCCGACGGCGAGACGCGCGTCTACACCCTCGACGAGCTCCAGCGCCGCTTCCGCCCCCACTGCGTCACCGCCGTCATGCAGTGCTCCGGCAACCGCCGGAGCGACATGACGCGCGGCGCCGGCGCCACCAACGGCCTGCAGTGGGAGGTCGGCGCGATCAGCAACGCCGTGTGGGAGGGCGTCCGCCTAGCTGACGTGCTCGCGGATGCAGGCCTGAAGACGGCGGAGCCGGGTGCGCGCACTGCAATCACCCCGGTGGGGGCCCGGGAGGCGACGACGCCTCCGGCCTCCGCGGACAGCGGAGAAGACGACGTGGAGGATGCGAACGACCTGCACGTTCAGTTCACGGGCCTCGAGGCCTACGGCGCCAGCATCCCGTTGCCCATAGCGCTCGACCCGCGCGCTGACGTACTCCTGGCCTACCGCATGAACGGCGAGCCGCTGCCGCGCGACCACGGCTTCCCCCTGCGCGCCGTGGTTCCGGGCTATGTGGCCGCGCGCAGCGTCAAGTGGCTGTCCAAGATTGTCGTGTCTGACGAGGAGTCCACCTCGCAGTGGCAGCGCCGCGACTACAAGGGCTTTGGCCCCAACGAGGGCGCCCGTCCGGACTGGGACCGCGCTCGCGCCATCCAGGAGATGCCCGTGACCAGCGCCACGACGGGCGTATGGGTTGGCGATTGCGTGCGCCACTCGCGCGAGGCCTGGATGCGCGATGCCGCTGCTCGTCTGGCCTCTCTGTCTTCTTCAGAAGGGCCTGCTTCTTCCGACGCGCCCGCCGGTGCTATCGACAGCAGACGGGCCGCCGCTGGCGTTCGCGATCTCGAGGCCTGGCAGCGCGAGCACATGCCCGCGCCCGACGTCATCGCGCGTGCGCCGCCTATCGCTGTCACGGGCTACGCCTACTCGGGCGGCGGGCGCCAGATCGTGCGCGTCGACGTGAGCGTCGACGGTGGGCGCACGTGGGATCAGGCCGAGCTGCTCGACGACGACCTGCTAACGGAGGCTGCGAGCGACGACGGCGATAGCCGCGCACACCGCCGTCGTGGCAACCACGCCTGGGCGTGGAAACGCTTCCGCTACGTGGGCAGTCTGCACCATCTTCTGCCTCCGGGCGATGACGAGCAAAGTGGAGGAGGCAACGGCGAGACCAGACGATGCACCGAGATCGTGGTTAAGGCCACCGACAGCGCCTACAACACGCAGCCCGAGTCGCATGCCGGCATCTACAATGTGCGCGGCAATCTCGCCAACGCCTGGCACCGCGTCCGCGTGTGCCCGTCCTGCCTCACCGTCCCGGCCGCTTCTCCTAACGGTTCTGGCGGTGCCGGCAGTGGTGAGAGCATTGATAAGAAAAGTGCGAGTCCCAGCGGGGAAACGGTCTGGAGCACCGGCGATGGTGTCTCTGGGTGCGGCTTCTCGGACCGGGAGAAGGCCGCCGCAAGAGAGTTCCTCGCGAAGCAGAAGGATAGGGATAATGGCGGGGGCTGTACGGAGAACGGGAGGTAATAGTTGTTGGGGGTCCGGGAAAAAGGAGATTAATGACTTGAAGTATCAGCTTGCATTCCAACGTCTAATACCCCCTTTCGACGTTCTTTTTTTTTCCCTCTTCTTTTCATTAATACCATTTTAGTGTCCAACGAGTGTTAAATGATCATATTCACGGCGCTTATATTGGGCACTGGTTGTTGGTTTCTGTAGAAGGGAAAGTTTTTATCTTTTAAGTCGTTGTTCCTGTCCAAAACTGTAGCGCATATCCGATTAGATAGGAAGCTCTTCAGGGCCCCACCCCCACTTTGCAGCATGTCTTGCAACCATCCCTCGAAAGCTTTGCTGCAAAAGTTTGGCTTGTGAAACCCCAAGTTGACACAGTATACAACACCCAGACAATTTCGGGTTCTGTAAGCTAAGAATTCGCCTCTGCGAGGATTGTCTCAAGAAGGAAAACTCCCCGAAAATGGCGCCGAATCCCTACCTCCTAGCGGCCGACAACAGCCCCGTACTGCTGCCCCTCCTGCGCTCCAAGCCGGAGCTGGCCGCCCAGCAGGACGAGCACGGCTACTCCCTCATCCACGCCGCCGCGAGCTACAACCACCTCGACCTGCTGCGGACGCTGGTGCAGGAGTTCCGCGTGCCCGTCGATCTGCGCGACGAAGACGACGAGTCGGCCCTCTTCGTGGTCGAGACCGCCGAGGCGGCGCGGTGTCTGGTGGAAGAGCTCGGCCTAGACGTGCACATCCGCGGTACTGAGGGCTTCACGGCCAGAGAAAAGATCGAGGCCGAGGGCGATTTCCCCCTCGTCGCTGAATATCTCAAGGCCGCAGAGGAAGGCGGTGCGGCTGCCGCCACCACCACCGCTGCAGTAGCAACAGCAACAGGGGCAGGAGCGATAGGAGGAAACGTCGTCGACGAGGTTGGGAGCGAGGTTCCATCAGCAGCAGCAACAGCAACAGCAACAGCAGCACCGCCCGTCCCCGAGGGATTGTCAATGACGGTCGGCACCATACCGGAGGCTGCTACGGAGCTCCTCCCCGAAGCGCCGGACCCTGAATTCCGCCGGAGAATAGAGCAGCTCGCCGCTCGCGAGGACTTCCACACCACAGAGGGCCAGGCGGCGCTCAGACAGCTGGTGGAGGACGCCATTTCCGGCCAGGGGCTGGCAGAAGACCGCAACGTCCGGCCGAGGCAGGATTGAACATAGATTATTACCGAGATCAAGAAACGGAACAGAGAGAGGGCGAGAGAGAGGGCGAGAGAGAGAGAGAGAGAGAGAGAGAGAGGCTTGAGAGAAGTGCCGGCATTATTTTTTCATAAAGCGTGGGGATCATTCGTGGCTCTTCACTTCCCACATCAAGAACTCCCCAGGCGCGTTGGGCGGTCGGAGGACGGTGCACTCGGCCCCGTCGCCGGCTAGGCCCTTAGTGCTTGAGAACGTCGATATGCTTATAGAGAACCAGGCCTGGGTGGGCAAGGCGAGGATCACGTCGGCGAAGATCTGACCCGCACGGACGGGCGGCAGGAAGCCCTGCCAGCTTATCTTGCACAGCGCCGTGCCCGGCCGGCGTGGCTGCTCTTCCTGCTCCGGGCCAGTGTCACCGCCCGGAACTCGGTAGCAGCTGAGGTACGGGTCGATGCGGTCGTTGGCTTCGACGCGCGGGCTCTCGAGACGCACGAGCGACAGCCACTCGTACACTCCCTCGATGAACTCATCGGCGTCGATGCGGTCATCTTTCCCGAGCAGGCTAGGAGGGGGATCTAGAGGCGGCACGACGGCGTTGATGTTTTCGAGAATGGCCGGCCGGGACGTATATGTCGTCGGAAAGTGCGGTGTTAAGGGGTCGGGATCCGGGGCTGCGTCGGTCGGTCAGCAAGCCTACCTCGAGTAAAAACAGAGTGTTTTTCTGCCTGTCCGTACTCTCTGATAGGCGGTAGAATAGCCAAGTGATCGGCTCGTTGAACACGTTCTCGCAGGCGTACAAAATACGCTTGAAGCCCTTTTTGGAGGGCCACATCCAGTCGGCCCGCAGGTCGTACTCCACGACTACAAGTATGGTGATAGCAGGAGTTAGCAAAACATGCATGCGATGCCCTGAGCGAAAAAGGGAGGGGATTGCTCTTACCCCAGCGCGGCTTGAGGAACCTCTTGCCCTTGACGCCGTGTGGCTTTCCCGGTAGCCCTGCTCTCTCGTACGTCTCTCGGTCCAGGAACATGGTCAGGGTGCCTATTACCGCAAGGCTTCATCTTTCAGCCTCCTGGGACGGAAATGTTTGGTATACTACACTAGAGAACGGTAAGGCGAAGAGGGCTTACCGTTTTTCAGCATGAAGACGTTGTCGTGGCCGGGCCTCCCTTCCGAGAGCATCAGGACGTCACCTAGGGGGGAACGCGCCGTAAGCACCTATTACTCGCAAGTGCATCCATCTACCGTCGAATTACGCTTGGATTTCTGTCTTATCTTACCGACTTTGATGTACTCTTTGAAAAACTCGCCGTCGAGCATCTGGCCAAGCTTCATGTGGACCCGCTGGAACTGCGGCGGCCCACGGCCATCATCGCCTGTCCCCCCCGCGTCCGCCAGCCTCTGCTTGACGATCGCGGCGCATTCTTGGGGCAGGATTAAATCGACCTGACCCACTCATCAGTAGTGATATAGATAGACAGGCTGATTGGTAATAAAGCCGGGAGAGGAGTCGGATGTATGCGTAGCAATGAAGGGAGCTTGGCGTTGGCTGACCTTATGGATGAAGCCTAGAGACGCGATCGTCGACCACGGTTTCTTCTGCGTGGGCACCTGCTTGGGATCGAGATGCCCCATCGTGGCGTACGTGAAGAAGCATTTGGAGGCCTGGAAGACCGACGGCAAGTTGAACGGGAGCATGCTTGTTGCCGCTGCCGCCTTCGTAGCGGGATTTCCTTTTAGCTGGCGAAGATGTTGATCAAGGAGACGATGAAGGTTTGTTGCGGACGACGGCGGGAATTCGTTCCTAATCGCGCCCCGGGCGTTTGCTTAAAGACTAGACGCCATGCATTTGCAGGGGGATTCCGCGTCAGACTTCAGGCCCTGGCGTCACGGTGTCAACCCCACACAAATTTGTCCTGCGCAACTTTTCATATGGCCAGCCATGGCCTCCATACTGGGCTTGCCCCTCCTTCTCATTTTCCTCCCTTCCCCTTTTTCTTCGCCGCAAGGTAAGTCGACGAAACACAAGCTGTGGTGCTGAGGGAGCTGCACTGATATTCCGAACACACCTCAGATTCCATTTTCCGTCCTGCAATCAGTACTTGCCATTTGCGGTCTTCCACCCCCGTGGCTGAAGATGGAGTACCTGATCCGCTTTTCTCAGTGCCACGAGACGTTTCGCCTCGCGGAGACACAGGCTCTGGCGATCCTGGTGGGCGTTTCCATGGAGGTTGTCTTCTACGACCCTGATGTAGGTTAATTTTCTTTTTCTACTGCGCTGCATTAGGTCTTGTCTTCGTCTCAACCTCGGCTATCCACATGAGCCTTGGGTGATGCTTGCATAAACCATGGGCTCTCTTTACCTCTACTCTCTCGGGCTGTCTACGGGGCTGTCTCACGGGTTTCTTACCGTCTCGGTCAAGCCCCGGGCCATCGCGCTTCCATCTTTCCCACCTCCCGCAGAACTGTAGACCGCCATCTCATTCTTCTTTTTCTGTGTGTTCCGTCACATCATAGTCACCATTCTGCATAGTACGCCTCCCTGACGAGGCGGCAGCGCGAGCCCTGGTCCGCCGCTCGATCCTAGCGCAGACCATCTCGGAGCTCTGGGGCCAGGGAGCGACGCTCGACGACCTCCACGCGGACGTCGGGCGCCGCTCCGCCCACCTGTGGGACGGCTACCGGACGGCGTCGTTCAAGCTGGCGATCGACTCGTACCGGGGGCGGCGCGACGGCGCGGCGCGGCTGGCGCTGATTGACAACTTTGCCTACCTGCCGCTGGACGGCGAGATCCGGCTGAACGGCCCCGACCTCGAGCTGACCCTCTTCGAGCACTGGGCCGACGACGCCGTGCCGCTGGCCCTGCCGGACCCGGAGCGGTACTACTTCGGCCGGCTCCTGGAGGCGTCGACGCGGGGCGAGGTGCTGCGCACCTACGACCTTAAAAAGCGGCGCTACATCGCCACGACGAGCATGGACGCCGAGCTGGCGCTGCTGACCGCCAACATCGCGCTCGCCGCCCCAGGGAAGCTCTTCTACGACCCCTTCGTCGGCACGGGTGGCATGCCCCTTGCCGCCGCGCACTGGGGCGCCGTCGGCTGGGGCAGCGACATCGACGGGCGCAGCATGCGCGGCGACGAAGCCCCCGCGGCCGGGAGTGAGCGCAACCTGCGCAGCAACTTCGTGCAGTACGGCCTGCTACCTCTCCTTGGTGACGTCTTCAGCGCCGATCTCACCCATTCGCCCCTGCGGCGCGCCCGCCTCTTCGACGGCATCATCTGCGACCCTCCCTACGGCGTGCGCGAGGGCCTGCGTGTGCTCGGTTCCCGCAATGCGGACAAGCACAAGCGCCCTTGGGCGGTCGAGGCGAGCATGCGTCGGTCCAAGTATGCCCTGTCCTAGCTATTCCCCATCTTCCCCTCTTCTAGCCCTGTTTGATATGACGCGTGCTGTAGCGAAGGTCTGCTAACGAGGGCCCACGCTCCGTCTCGCCGCCTACATCAAGAGAACCGGACTTTGTGCCGCCCAAGCAGCCATACAGCTTCCATGCCATGCTCGACGACATCCTGGCCTTCGCAGCCGACACGCTAGTAGACGGCGGGCGGCTGAGCTTCTGGATGCCGACGGCCAACGACGAGGAGCAAGAGATTCCGGTGCCGACACACCCGCGTCTGGACATCGTCGTCGTGTGCGTGCAGCCGTTTAACAAGTGTACGTACATCCTCTGACTTGTCTTCTTCCAAACGCTGGGGATTATAGCGAAAGGCAGAAGAAGCAGGCTGACAACGCCCGAATTGTCAAATTCGATCTCACTAGGGTCGCGGCGACTCATAACTTACCAGCGTATCCCCGACGCACAGGTAGACCCAGGGGCGTTGGAAGCGCTCATGGCCAGGAAGGTACAGAAGACGGTGGGCTTGACGGCGGATGAGCTGAACCCGTTCCGGCGGATGTACTTCTCGCCCTCGCCCACACCGGGCTGATGCCCGCGGATAAACCGTGTGTACCGCGAACTGGATGCCTACCTGAATACATATGATCCCTCCATAAGGTACCACCTGTTTGGGCATACGTGCGACATCTCAAGATGTCTGTGCGTGAAATAGCGAGTCCGAAGGGAGAGGAATAAAGCAACTGGGAAACCATCATTGCTGTAGGCTCCGAGCCCTGTCAGCCGAGTTTATCGAGGCTCCTTGCAATCTTCACAAACACCTAAATCGAGTCCGTCAAAGCATTCTGCATCTGCGTGCATGTATTCGCTCATCTTATACCTCTCCGCTTCGCAGGCTTGTACTATGTGCGTGCCCGGTCCACAAAGGCGCATGGCCTGGGCAGTAGCGTGTGACTTACGTTGTGAAGGAAAAAAAAAATAAGAAAAAAGAAAGGTACAAGAAGACAAGATAATCCAAAGAAAAGAGACAACGCTGTGGGAAAAGTCATTATTACGCCCCCGGACCCCCAAAAACACAGCTTAAGCAGTCGGTTCATCACGTCGCCCGCATCAAAACGGGGTGTCGGTTGTAATATATGCCAAGAAATCGCTGCCTCTTACACTGCCATTTCGACAACGACCTGCGTATTCGCGCGGCAAAAACATTGCTCGTCACCGAAATTCCAACGCGCCGAAGCATCCCTTGTCCTGGACGTGAGTGAGCTCCAATTGCTGGAACCTGAGTGATAGGGAGGTAATTTAGTTAGTATACCGTCCATAAATTTATCCGTGGGGAAATCTGAAGTAGGACAAGGGAGGGGAAAGGGAGGAAAGGGGAAGGATGGGTACGCCAACTTACTTCTCGCTCTTGGAGTGAAAGTAGATGCCGTGCACCCTGCCTTCTACTTGGTTGAAGCAGATGTAGTAGAAGCCTTCAAAGCTGGCACCATGGATGGTCCGCACCCTGTGATCCGGTACTAAGAAGTGCTCCTTCCAGCGCATGAAAATGTTCTCCTTCTGAGCGAAGTCCTTGATCACGGTTCCCTTCTTGGCCTGTTTTGCGAACTGGCGGAAGGCATGGAACTTGGCCCAGTGGGACATGTCGATGCGCTCGCTGGCGCCCCAGGACTCATGTTTGGTCGTGAAGCCGTATTTGGTCCCGATGATCTCGCCCTCGAAGTACGTCGTCAGAGTCGGGTGGTCCTCGGTCAACCCTGGCGACATAAGAGTCAGTAACACGGCGATTGTAGCGATCGGCAACCGGATGGCACGGCAGCACAGTGGGGGAAGAGAAGAAACATACCCTGTATCCGCAGGTACCCGCAGAGGAATGACTCCCTCAGGTCGACATGCTTTATCTCAACCTGGACGTCGTACACTTGCCGTTCGGATTGCTGTGTCCCTGTATACCGGCTCCCGGGCCTTAGGAACGATGATGGCGAGATGGAAATGAGCTGCGCGCCCCCGCTGTTAGTTCACATGCACTCTCGGCAACTCCGCTGCGGTGGCAGGGGGGAGGCGACATCACATACCCTCAGGTTAGAGTAATCGTAACCCATAGACGCGCACGAATCCCAGTTCTCGGCCCAATCGGGCTCTCCGCCAGCTTCAGCATCCTCAAGCTTGTCCCCCTCGGGGCTCGAGGGCGATGATGTATCTGGCGCGCCGTGGCCGGGGCCGGGACGTCTCCTGAAGCCCGTACCAATTGGGTGCCAGACTTCCGTCTCGGCCTCCCCGATCTCGAATCTCGATCTGATTCCGCCATTCTCCTGCTCCCGGCTGCTGCCCGCCATCTCCTCGTCAGTATCGGCCTGCTTATGTGCGTCGTCTGAATCGTTGTTGGGCAGCATCGATTCAGGCTCGTGAGAGGGCCCATCGTGCGACGGCTGAACGCTTGGCGACATGGCCGCTGTCCGCGACGTTATTATTTCCAGCGTGGCAGCGAAGTCGGTGCGTTGCTGGCCTTGCACTGCAGCTGGGTATGGCGGTGGCGGCCCAGGTGTCGTGTGCCAGCTCGCCGATGAACGAGGTGCTTGGTCGTCGGGACACCAGGAGTTGAAAGAATGCGACCCAGCGGCGCCGTGGGGGGAGGGTGTGGGCATTCTTTCAATAGCAGTGCAGGTGAAAGAGAGGGCTGATGCAGCAAGAAGGAAGCAGCCCTAATATTTGATGGTGAGAGGCTTGTAAACCCCTTTTTTTTCTCCGTCTCTGCTAGGGCGGAGCGAAGGGATCGCGTAGTCGCGTTGGGATGAAATGAACGCTGATGTGGGTGCGGATTGCTTGGACAGCTAGGTTCTCTTTCCGGCTCAAGCTCCTCTTCAGTCCCCTCCGTTTCTAGGATTTATCGAGAGCCGACGTGCGGCGTGTCTGAGGTCCCGTATCGAGATAACAACGATATGGATCGTGCGCTGGAGGTAGGTTGGCTGTTGGAAGACGGTGTGGCGTTCAATGGCGCTTGCTATCCCAGGGTTGGCGCAACGGGATTGATCGCATAGGATTTAACGGTGAAGTATCAGACGTAAGCTGCAGCACTTGACGTACATGAGCCGCCTCGTGCGCTGAGATCAGAGACGGGGGAGGCCTTGGACATCGGCGATGCCGCCGTGGTTGAAGGGAAACAGCGCAAGTAAGAAGGAGCTGGAGGAAGGGATGTGAAGTCGTCGGAGGTTGAAAAGGACCGGTCAACCGGATTGACGCGATGACGACTTTTTGGGCTCGTTGAGTCGAGGTCCCATTGTAGGGACGAGGTACAGGAAGGTACTTGTAAAACTCCTGCTAACCACGAGTTTGTAGGGGCGTGCGGCGCCGATTTTTGATGTGCCGCAGCGGCTCCAGTTCCCTGATTTGCTGGTTGGCCTGACATGGATGCCGGGGTACAGGAGGTACAGCGATGTCGAACCCAGAACCCCAGCACCCCAACACCCCAGCGTGGACCCCAGCAGCGCCATGCCAGCCAGCCGTGCCAGCCAACAACGGACGGTGTCGCGAGCGCTGCCGCGACCGTACGGCGCGCACGGTGCTACGGTGGAGGCCGATGTTCGCCGCTGCTTGCTAGTGGATAAGCGTCAGCGGACCACAGACGACGGCAGGGGTCTTTGCGTGGCAGCTTGCTTCTTATTTGCGGAGAACAAGGCGACATCCATGACTTACATAACTAAAACGGCCGTTCGTTCGGAATCCAGGGACGTTCTAGGCGCAAATATTGCTGCTAAGCTCCCTACCAGAATGCCCCTAACTTTATGCACTGTCTGCTGATAGCTTCCGATATCCCCTTTGTCCCAGCTCGACAGGCTGACCTCTCACTGGTCGCTTAACACAGCCTAGGGGCAAGCAGGCGTAAAAGGTAAGTAGGTAGGTAGGTACATAATATTCAAAGGACCTCCTTCGGTTTAGTTACAGGACGTGGAGCAGATTGATTGCCCTGAGGGGGGGAGGAACGGGAGCGCACATATAGCTGGATCTCGTGGAGTAAGGTACCTGTGACACCGAGCATTCCGTACTCCGAACGATGTACCACCCATCCCGATCGTCAAGGGACATTCGGCACGCGCCACCCGCCTCCATCATTGATGCTGTCAGTCAAATGCTGCGGAATAATTGGCGGGCTCTTATTATTCTCCACATATGGACATAGACTCATCCTTCCCCACTCTCAGTAAGCGCAATCAACGTGGAATGGAGCGAGTCAACGCGGACGCGACTGGCTACGAAGAGCGCGCAGGCGGCCTTGGCCTCACGGACATGTGACGGCGCTTGGACAGATTGCTGAGCATCCAACTTAGCGAAACCTGCTGCCAGGAGCCTTGTCCGTGGCCTCATGTGCATGCACAACGACGTCAGGGCTGTATCTTAGGCGCGTTTGACCTTCCCCATTTCCTCGGATGTTATATCAACATAAATTAGGGGGGCAACGCGTTCCTCTCCGATATTGCCCACCCGGATAATCCTCCGTTCGCTACAGCACGCGCCCTTCCCGGTCCGAGCTAGATTCTACCTCGGCGGCAGCCTAGAACCACACAGAAAGCCCAGGTACAGGGTGCCAGATGCTTTCCCTAGCCGACCTTCTTGTATCAAGAATGGCTCCTTGCCTCAAGAATGGCTCCTTGCCAACTCACCCGAGCCCCGCCGTGTCGGCTTCTGCCGAAATGCCCAGCTGGTGTTTCTCTCGATACGCAGACGGCGCTTAGCCCCGGACCCTAAAACCCCGGTCCCTAGCTGTCGAAACGGGGCCACCACCAACTCTTCCTACTCAATATGATCTGTACACTATACCGGTATGTGCGGTGGCAAGCGTATCTCCGTGCGGCCACTATCATCGGCCTCCACCTCATCATCGACCATTCATTCATGCTTCAGTCGGCCTGCCTATGCTTATGCCTTTGCCTCTCTCGCAAGTTGGGTCTAGATGGGCTTGATCTTGAAGTGCAAGGCTATTAGGCTGAACACCAACGCCTTGAGGTCTTGGACGAGATAATAGAACACCCGGAGACCCTCCGGGTCCGCCGACTCGGTCACGTCGACAAGCGATCCGATCTTCGCAGTCTGCGGGTGGCCGTATTAGTGCACCTGTGCCGACTGCACCGAGACAGGGAAACGCGACTTCGTACCTCGAATGAAATGTGCTCGTTCCCGATCCTGATCTCCAGCTCTTGCCGGCCGTCTTTGTTCTTCTGCGGCCATTTGGCGTCGTCTTCCCTGTTTTCGCGGGGTTAGAAGCTACCAGAGTCTGCCTAGGGGCCTAGGGGCGATGATAGGGCTGTATTGGGAACGGACTTCAGGATCTCGCTCGTCTTGACGATGCGTCGGATCTCCTCGATAACTAGAGAGCTGACGCACACTGCGCACCGCTGTCAGCCAGGTACCAGTAATTCCGCGAGATGCGGGTCGGGTTCTCGTACTCTCTTTCCGAATGAGGCTGTCGTTCCGGTAGTTCGAGTTGTTCGCATACCGCGCAACAGCGCTCCGGCCGTCACCAACGACGCGGAAGTCGAACTCTGAAGAAGCCGTCAGCCAGGTGGCCCAGGTTACAGTAGCAAGACGCGCTCTTACCCAGAAACTCGTGGCCGAAGCGACCCGAATGGCCGGAGCTAGGAGTCGCCAGTTAGCAGTTGGAGATGCAATACGTAGGAAGTTTGGAGCAAAGAAAAAGAAAAGCATACTAATACCGCAAATAAAACGCGTCACTTGTGGAAGCCATATTGTCTGCTGGTTCTTGATTTTGCTGCAGATGCAAGGAGTCCAAATCACTAGAGCTTTGGTGTCAGACTGAAGGAGGGGCAAGTTGGGAATATATGCGCCACATGTGGCTTTTTGTGGGCCTTTTATGGGGGCATCGTATGTTTCACGTGATAGAGAGCTCGCTTACGATTTTCTGCCGTCCATCCCACCCCACAGCACCCTTCACCGCCCTGCAAGATGGCCACAGAAGCTGCCACGGTGTGGCAGGGACACATTTCAGGGATAACTTTCAGCGGAAGAGAACACCTCCAACTTCTGCCGACTCGTGAACCACCTGCAGAGCTGGGCTTTCTCTTTTCGGCATTTCTGCCAGGTTGTGCCTACAATCTTACCTTTGGATGGCTCCTTGAATCCTTCTTTTCGGACATCTAGCCCAGGAATTGGTTTCCAAGATCAAGTAGTTCAGGCACCGGCAGCCCCTCTCAGCCAGCAACTGAGCTCTATTCGTCCCACCGTCTTTGGCCTTGCCTCGATCTCGCGAATCCCTCAGATACTACCAACACCCAGGGCGCTACCCTCTATTTACTCGCAGCCATGGCGTCTTTCCTTGAGAATGCCTACAGCCTGGTCCACCAGGACAATGCTGCCGACGTCCCCACCCTGGTTGACCTCAAGAACCAGCTGGAGAAGGGGACAGATGAGAGCAAGGTGGAGACGATGAAACGCATTCTGACGGTAATGCTCAATGGCGACCCGATGCCCGGCCTGCTTATGCACATCATCCGCTTCGTCATGCCCTCCAAGTCAAAACCGTTGAAGAAGCTCCTATATTTCTACTATGAGATCTGCCAAAAGCACGACGCTGGAGGCAAGCTCAAGCAGGAGATGATCCTGGTCTGGTGCGTATGGTCCTTGGGGGCAGGTATGACACCGGCTTGCGTGAGCTCTGGCTAACGTTCGCGCAGCAACGGCATTCGTAACGATCTGCAGCACCCCAACGAGTACATCCGAGGAAACACGCTGCGCTTCCTGTGCAAGCTACGGGAACCCGAGCTCATCGAACCTCTCCTTTCCTCGGCGCGATCCTGCCTCGAGTACAGGCATGCGTACGTGCGCAAGAACGCCGTCTTCGCCGTCGCATCTATCTTCCAGCACTCTCCTTCCCTCATACCCGATGCGGCGGAACTGATTGCCACGTTCCTCGAGAGCGAGAACGACCCCACGTGCAAGCGGAACGCCTTCTCTGCGTTGGCCAGCATAGACCATGACAGGGCCCTCGCATACCTCACCTCCGTTTTCGACGGCATCCCGAACGCCGAAGAACTTCTTCAACTTGTCGAGCTGGAGTTCATCAGGAAGGATGCCCTCCAAAGCCCCCAGAACAAGGTACGAGTGGACGGCTGCGAGTGAATGAGTAGGGTGCATGCAGAGCTGACATCGACTAGGCCCGGTACCTCCGACTTATCTTCGACCTCCTCGAAGCTGGGGCTTCGACCGTGGTGTACGAGGCGGCATCATCGCTGACGGCTCTAACGAGCAACCCCGTCGCTGTCAAGGCGGCCGCCGGGAAATTCATCGAGCTGAGCATCAAGGAAGCGGATAACAATGTCAAGCTTATTGTGCTCGACCGCGTAGACCAGCTGCGCAGGAAGAACCCCGGTGTTCTCGATGATCTGGTTATGGAAATCTTGCGTGTCCTGAGCAGCCCTGATATTGATGTGCGGCGGAAGGCTCTCGGAATCGCCCTGGAGATGGTCACCAGCAAGAACGTCGAGGAAGTCGTCCTGCTTCTCAAAAAGGAGTTGTCGAAGACCGTCGACCAGGAGTACGAAAAGAACACCGAGTACCGTCAGCTGCTGATCCACTCGATACATCAGTGCGCTATCAAGTTCTCCGAGGTTGCCGCCAGTGTGGTTGATCTACTAATGGATTTCATCGCCGACTTCAACAACACTTCCGCTGTGGATGTCATCAACTTCGTCAAGGAGGTCGTCGAGAAATTCCCCAAGCTTCGTCCGTCTATCGTCCGGAGGCTGGTCGATACCTTGAGCGAAGTCCGGGCCGGCAAAGTGTACCGCGGTATCCTTTGGATCATCGGCGAGTATTCGTTGGAAGAGAGCGACATCCGAGAGGCATGGAAGAGGATCAGGGCGAGTCTCGGTGAAATCCCTATTCTGGCCTCGGAGCAGCGGCTGCTAGACCATGTGGACGGCGAAGAAGACAAAGAGAAGGACAAGGAGCAGGTGAACGGCCACCACAAGCCTTCTGCCCCCACAGGTTCCCGCCGCGTCCTCGCAGACGGCACATACGCCACGGAAATCGCGCTCACCAGCGATTCAGCTGCGGCTGCGAAGCTAGAGGCAGTCAAGGCCGCGCAGAAACCGCCGCTACGCCAGCTCATCCTCGACGGCGATTACTATCTGGCGACTGTGCTCTCGGCTACCCTGACGAAGTTGGTGATGCGCCACTCTGAGATTTGCTCCGAGATCGCTCGTACCAATGCTCTCCGCGCGGAGGCGATGCTCATCATGATCTCCATCATTCGTGTCGGCCAATCGCAGTTTGTCAAGGCGCTCATCGATGAGGACTCAGTAGATCGCATCATGAGCTCTGTTCGCAGTCTAGCCGAGTTCAGCGAACACAAGGAGCTGGAGACCGTATATCTAGATGACACAAGGAAAGCCTTCCGGGCTATGGTCGCAGTGGAAGAGAAGAAGCGCGCTGCGAAAGAGGCCGTGGAAAAGGCTAAGACCGCGGTCCAGGTCGACGACGTGGTTTCCATTCGTCAGCTCAGCAAGAAGAATGCTGCCGATGGCGCCGACGAGATCGAGGTCGACCTGGAGCGGGCAACCGGCGGCGACGCCAGCGCAGCGGAGGATCTGACCAGCAAGCTGTCGCGCGTTGTGCAGCTGACCGGCTTCTCTGATCCCGTGTACGCCGAAGCCTACGTCAAGGTGCACCAGTTTGACATTGTCCTCGACGTCCTTCTCGTCAACCAAACGACGGAGACGCTGCAGAACCTTTCGGTGGAGTTCGCGACCCTGGGTGATCTCAAAGTTGTCGAGCGCCCGACGACGCAGAACCTCGGGCCGCACGACTTTCACAACGTGCAGTGCACGATCAAGGTCTCCAGCACTGACACCGGTGTCATATTCGGCAACGTCGTGTATGACGGCGCCCACTCCACCGACACCAACGTTGTCATCCTCAACGACCTTCACGTCGACATCATGGACTACATCCAGCCCGCGACGTGCACCGAGACGCAGTTCCGGACGATGTGGACCGAGTTCGAGTGGGAGAACAAGGTTAACATCAACAGCAAGGTCAAGACGCTGCGGGGCTTCCTGGACGAGCTCATGAAGGCGACCAACATGAACTGCCTGACTCCAGAAGCGGGCATGAAGGGCGAGTGCCAATTCCTCAGCGCGAACCTTTACGCCAAGAGTGTATTTGGTAAGTTACCCATTCCCTCTTCTGTCCTTATTTTTGGCCCCTTTCCATGGCGGTGATAACTAACGCCATACTTGTAGGCGAGGACGCTCTTGCCAATCTCAGCATCGAGAAGGAGGGCGAGGATGGCCCGATCACCGGGTTCGTCCGGATAAGAAGCCGCTCGCAGGGTCTGGCCCTGAGTTTAGGATCCCTGAAGGGTCTTAACAAGATCGGGACGGCGACCTAAGGAGGCTTCTTTTTCTTACCTGCTACTGCTTGACTTACCCGGAGCTGTTACTGCCTCGCTCTTGGCACGTCGTGGTAATGCCGCGGTAAGGTCGCGGTCATGTCAGCTAAAATTAGCAGGGGACCAACAAAAATAGCGAAAGAGAAAAAACCCGGTTTCCTCCAATAGAACCCTCCTCATTTGTCCGCGGTGGCGTTCAGGGGAGGGATGGGAAACTCATGAGATCGACTTTCGTACTGTGAGAGAGGAAAGGAAAAGCCGTGATGACGACGAACGTCAGAATTGCGGTAGGAAGGATGTCTGACGGGGTGGTATGAGTAGGTAGATAGGATAATGATCGAAGCATGGATCATTCTAATTCCGTACATGTGTACTTTCTGCGCTGCATGTGGCTACATACTCTGCGAGTTAAGGCGACTCGATTTGCCTGGTGTGGCAGGTTCGTTTGGTGGGTAGTCCATGGAGAAAAAAGGCGAAGTTTTTTCTCCCTTTCCGCGCCATCCTCGTCCCACATGCTAGGAGTTCTCATTCTTACCAAGGACGCATACAGCATCTCATACTTATGACTCCACCAGGTCGCGATAAGGGTATCGGCGCATAGTAGTTCCAATCGTGCGTAGGTTCCCATAATTATTATGATAACGAGGCGATCTCCCCTCTCAATATCCCTCATCTCCATATACAAATAGTTGCCCTTCTGAAGCGAGGGGAAATGCAACGTACCTTCAAACCAAAGCTGAGAGTAGAGCTCGGTTTGTAGGAAGACAAGGATTATAACGACAGAGGTAAGTATGCTAGATGGGGCGTAAAAGAGGGAAACGGGTGATAGCCAGTTCTGTTTTCCCAGGCCATCACTTCCATGTAGTGATAGAAAACGTACTATTAGGATGGTGATAAAACGGCCGGTCGTAAGACGAAAACAATTCGTTCCCGCCCGACCCGCTCCCTTCCGTTCTCGCCTCACCCCATTCTCCAGGGTGGTGTACGGTAAGGGGTAGGATATTCCCTCGTAGAAATGCTCATCGATAATCATCACGCATGTAACCTTAACACCGCGTCCCTAGATAGCCTCCCAAGGTGCTAGATAGGTGGACATAAGAATCAAGGAAAGGGGGTATTTGATGATAGCCAGAACCCATACGGTAGGAGATAATAGGAAGAACAAGATGCCGTCGTTAAACAAACTGCAGAAAAAGCAGCGCCTGTCTTTGGGTAGAGATGCTCTAAGGGGTGCACGTGCCCGTGCTCGATCCGTTCGGAGTTGCATCGTTGCGGGGGCTGTGGCGAGTAGTCGAAGAGGCAGCGCTCGTGAAAAGGCCACCTGCGCTGAAGATACGGCTCAGAATACCGGGCCGAGGTGCATGAGGGTCACCGGCAGTGCTGCCATGGTTGCGGATATCGGTGTTGCGCGTAGGTTGAGCTCGGGGATGCCCGTGGAATGGGCCACGACTCGACAGGTACTCATCGTAAGGTATTGATAGGTGGGGGAGAAACTCTGTCGCAGAGTATATTCTCACTCTGTGGCGAGACTCGCACGCCTACGGCAAGTCAAACACCAGAGCATTCACAACGTGCCCCTCCTTCCAGCCCTGTGCGACGAGCGGGGAGCCCTCCTTAAGGATCTTGCCTAGATAGGCAATCCGAATCCTACTTCGGTGTGGAAGCTATGAGAAAGCGGGCAAGTTAGTCTGGCAGCCCGACGTAGTGAGGCGCAAAGGGTTAGAGGGTGACAAAATGGAAGAAAAACGCATACCTGAGCCTCCTCTGATACGTGCCGAGCTAGGCTCCGCACGGTTTCGTCCTTGCCTAGGCGGATGACGACATCGCGGGACGTTTCGCTCAAGCGCGCACGCACAGTGATCTGATTTGTCGGGTCCTCAACGGCCTTGCCCTTCTCTTCACGACGCCGTTCTGCGGCATCTTGTTCGAGGTCGGCTTCGTCAGCCGATATCTCACCACCTGACAAGTCAACCTTCGCGTCGCCTAGGCCGTGTCCGGAGTCCTGGCTGATATTGACGGGGTCGGCTGCGACCCACTCGGGGAGAGGGTAGTAGTTGCCCAGCGTGTCGTAAGCCCCCTGGGCCAGGTCTCCGGTGGGGAGGGTGATGTCAGCAGCGTCGAGCATGCTCTGTGCTGTAGCCAGCGCAACTGGGGCTTCGTCCTCGGCTCCCGTGGCCTCGGCCTCAGTCTGGCGGACGGCGGTGTCCGCTTCCCACATCACCTCTAGCGCAGCACGCAGTGTCTGCCATATCTCGGGCCGGCCAGTAACACGGGTGTCGAAGAAATCGGCGCGCTCTTGGTTCAGGGAGGCCCGAGTCCAGATTCGGTTGCGCGAGATCCATTCGTGGCGGCGGAGAGGTTTGTTGATGTGCTGGGCCAGTGGTCGCTGATGCCGCGGCCGGTGCCGATGTGTCGGTGACGAGGGAGATGCAGCCGCTTCATCGGCAGCCGGGGATGCCACCGCCGGGACGTTGATAGCACGAGCAGAGGCCGATGGCGCACCACCTGGGTAGGGGGAATTAGGCCCGTCAGAGCGGGAGAAGCAGCAACCCTATCTCAAGCATGATACGGTTAGGCGACGCAACCTAGGGGGAATAGAAGGAGAGGCTGGATGCCTATGAGGGCCCGCTAAACCCGTGAGGTAGGGCGTCGCAGCCCATCGTTGAATCGCTTGCGTGGGAATTAGGGGAAGCAGCATCCATCGTAAGATTGGATCGATCGTTCGAAGGAGGGTTGCTGGAAGAGATACGTACCATCTTTTGCTGAAGTCCTGCGGTACAACCCAATCTCTTCCTTAGAATTTCATGCTCTGCGCTGTCTGTCGGAAGGGAGCAAATTTCAATAGAATAGGTAGGGGCAGTGTGTAATATGTCACGCTGACAGGAGTTGAGTCTAGGAAAGTTGCTGGTGGCTGAGGTTGGCACTGATCGATGCGGCTGAAGCAATGCTAGCTGGGATCGGTGCTGCCGAAGGAACTGAATTAGGTTCCCTGTAAGCGGGGCGATACAAGCCGAAGGGGGCAAACAAGAGAGGCCACGATCAAAAACCCCGAGATTCACTCATGCGACTATCCAGAATAATGCTAAAGAAACGATCTGGATAAGGCATATGATTGGCGATGAATGCCTCGAAATGCTTGAGATTGGGGTGGAATGCAGGGTGGGCTGGCGATTTCATGATGGCATCAGCAAAGAGGAACTGAGGGGGAGGAAAGATTGGGGAGAACCACCTGTTCGCACCCCTGGTCTTGCCGGGTCGGGGAGCTTGTTTGGGGCTAAGGGCCCCTCACTAGGCCGCTGGTTGATTTTGGCTGGCACATGCTGGGCGAAACGTCACACGTGGTTCGTGCTTGCCCAAAATTAGCGTTGTGCCCCAATTCTTCTACCGCTAATTGGAGACGCCAAACGGAATTCCCACAGCGATCCACCCTTGTGCTGCTAGGGGGTTGACCCTAAAACCTGGAGAACTGGGACTGCGGTACGACGATCGCAACAGCCAGCCCGTCCCTCTGAAAAAACGAAACAAAGAAACGGAAACCCATGCGAGATTGTCGGGCGCTATCAATACCATTGTTTGTGCTTGTGGATATGCGCTACCCGGCGCCGTCTAAGCATTGCGTACGGAGTACTACTTTATTCATGCCTCCTGGGAGATTAGGTACCGGCGCGATATGTACGGCAGTTTGTGGCCCGGCGATGTAGGTACCTCTTTCCGAAAACGTCGGGTGGTTGGGCGCCGTCGAAGCTAATGATCCGTGGATGCCCTGATCATAACAGGAATTGGCGTGCTCCTTTTGATCCGGGCGGGGATCTCCGCTGCTATCATGGCCTGCAGGCGGTATTTCAGCCAGTGGCCAGCGGCCAACGAATCCTTGCATTGACCTCGGCAGCGCAGCTGCATGAAATTTCACTTCATTGCGGAGAGGTTGGGAGGGTCGGGACGTTGCCCCCCCCCGGCACTGTTATCATGCCAATACCTTGCTATTATCTAGGGTCTGGTCCCCATTCCGTGGGTACTATGCGTGTAAGGCGTAACTAGATCGCGTGGTTGTGATCTGACACGATCATTCGAGCCCGCAGTTACAACTCGAAATGCCATGCGTGAGACTGCCAACTCCAGATGAGAGGTTAAACCCGAGGCTGGCTTCGAACCTTTTAACGAGTCAGATGCGCCAATTCGAGTCGGGAGCGGCACTAAAGGCCATGATCACCCTGGTTGGTACGAGCTTGCTCCCTAATAAGGCCTCGACGATTCTGTAAGCGCTGGGAACGATGCTTAACCGAGCCATGTAGGCAGGTGATGAGTAGATAGATGCTTACGTGTGAGATACGTAGCAGTCTGCTTCCTTCGCGCCCCTGATGGATTAACCGACTGGTCCTGCTAGGGCCTCGTACTAAAACATCACCATAGGAAACCTCGGCATTTCCGGCTCCCGCACAAGCACTTCGTCATCTCGTCGTGCTTCGAGGGGTCGAGGGCGTCCGTGTCCATTCGTTCAAGCCCATCGATATAGTCAAAAGTGAGCTCCTCTCCCTTACTGATGTCCCGGATGGCGAATAGGGCCAGATCATGAATGTGTTTGTCGGCATGATCGCCGACGCGCGCGAAGATGCGCATGTTCGGTTCGCATGAGTGGTTGATGAAGCGCGTCGGCCCGGACATGTACTCGCCGTCTACCTCCAGTGGCGGACCGGCCAGACGAGGATCCAACGAGTTAGGGTCGGAAAACTTATCGAGGGCGAACAGGTACACGTCTTTCCTCCTCGCGATAGACGAGTCCGCTCTCCGGCGGTCTGCTTCCTGCGAAGTGATGATCTCGCCGAGATATCGGTCCACGAACTGGCCCGTCTTGATGTCGACCAAAGCGCGGACACCTACGAGTTCCCCGTCAGCAGCGACAACTTTTGAGGCGTGAGAAGAAAAAGGAGGCCAATCCCACCCCATCCTCGAGTCTCCGTCCTAAAGATCTGCAGCGGCACGGTGCGTCCACGTTCCACAACCCTATTCGGACATTGGGTGCTGCAGGAGCAGCCATCGTGGCACTCGTAGATGGGCTCCCGGCTCAGGAGGAACTTGGTTCTGAGCAGGCCGGCTTTGTCCCCGTGGCTGTGATATGCGAACTTCTTTCGCTGGCGGGGATTCTTCGCCGCCGGGATATCTTCGTCGTCCTCGTCTGAACTCTCCATCTCGCCGAGACAGTGGCATCCTTCGTACATGCAATCTTCATCGCTGGAGCAGTCGCAACCGCTGCGGAAGTTAGCCGCCGCAGCTTCGACGCCCTCGCCGAGTAGAGAATGGTCGAGGAACCGAAAATTTCGCGGAAGAACCTGGCCGTCGCCGGTCTCGTTCACGACCGTTATCGGGAGGCGCTTGTGCGTCGCAAATGACCGAAGCTGGCACCAGTGGCAAGTTGCGATCTCTTCCTTCGGGACTGACTGTTTCTGGGCGAGCGATCATTAGATTTCAACCGCCCTTATATCTTGAACGAGTCCTTCCTATTATACCGACTCCAACTCTGACTGCCGGTCAATGGTTACGCTTCTGAGGGGTTGCGACGTACTCTTGGCTTTCCATGGTAGAAGAAGTGTTGCCGCGTCGCGGCTTCCATGGCTGGTGGACGAAGCTGTAAAGATCAAATGGCACGTCGGAGAAATAGCTGCTGCTATTATTGCTGCTGTCGCTTCTTTCCTGCTTCTTGCTAAGTCCGTATTGAGAACGACAGGAGGGTCTTCAAAACGATCGAGTCTGGAAGACGCGTTAAGAGGGGCAAATGGGACGCGTATCAACCCGAGCTGGGGCTTAGAGTGGAATGTGGGGGCATTTTTTAGGTGGTGGCAGCCCCTAGGCCCACTGAAGTAAAGGGTTGCCTCAGTCTAGATGGAGGTCCAGACAGAGCCTCACCAACTTCAGCTCAACATCCCAGTAAAGTCCAGATAGCCCTCCGGGCTTCCATCTGATATTCAAGAAGCAATAAGTCCGCTGTATATTTAATACGGTCATCGGGAGCTTCGATTGCTATTTAGGTGTATGACTGGGCGTTAGTAGTCCTATTGCTTTGTCTGACCAGAATGAGGTCTCAATTAGATCCGATCTCTTCAGGTAAGATATAGTTGTCTGCATTATCCCCAGGCTTCCAAAATTATTAGCGTTCCTTAGCTGATGCCGAAGGTATTTGCATAAACGGTATGCAGGTACCTAGGTACGTAGGCAATTACTACACGGTGTACTCGTATTTAGTGAAAACACCTGAAAACCAATCAACACAACTCTTGGAGATTGGCCCCAAGCTACCACTCCTTACCTTCGTTTCTTCTGCTTTCCCGCCTCGGCTCCTTTTAGAGGCCTGCTAAGAGCTGCGTGGATTGCAAGCACATGGCCATTGCCAGCAGCAGGGTTAACGGACCATGAGGAGCAGCCTGAGAGTTTGGACATTCTGGAGGACTTTCTAAGGGACGGACTAAAACTAGAAAGGGGGCGCTCCCGTATCGGACTATACTTAGGTAGGTAGTATTGCTACATTCTTTTGCTACTGATATAGCCAATTCGATGGAAATCCGGCTATGAACCTTAATCTTGGGCCACCTTCTCTCCCCCCTTCTTCTTCTGCTGCCTCTCTTCATCCTCAACCATCCTCTTGTAGCCAACCCACTCGTCGTTGCGGGGAAATTCGCCCTCGGGAACTGACATACCGAGAAAGTTGCACAGCGGCTCCCACCCGCTCCCGACCGTGTACTCGAGAAACTTGCGCCCCCCAGCCGCAGCCCGCACGGCCTCGTTGTGGGCGCGGAAGGTGGCCCGCCCGTTGGCCGCGAAGTCGTCGCCCCAGCAGTGCCGGTGGTACAGGCGCGTGAGGTCTGCCATGGGCGACCGGTCGTCGGCCGGGAGGTGCGCCTGCTGGTGGATCAGCGTGGTCGTCATGGACCGGCACCAGGCATCTTCGGGCCGGACGGACAGGATCACGGCCGCCTCTGGGTAGGCGGCTATCAGCTCGGCCGGAAAGATGGCGGCTGGGTAGTCCGAGGCTGCCTATGTGCTCGGAGTTAATACTGAGTCGAGTGGTATTTTCGAGGGATACCTCCTGAGATGGGAGTGGGAAGGGTGTTACCTCGAACTCTCCCAGTATCCAGTCAAATTCCTCGCGACCCCAAACCTGACCCTCGCCTTCGAATTTAGTCCTGATGGCCTCCATCCACAAGCCGTGGTGGCCGTTCTTGTTCACTTCCCGCATGTGGTACACGGGTGAGATGCCGAGCTGGATTAGGGCATCGGCCATTGCTGGGAGAAGCGCAGTTCTGTTAGCCCAGTACTAGCCGGCTTCCATAGAGCCTCCGAGAAACTTACACTGAGTGCCTGTGCGAGGTAGGCCGAGCACGAGGACTTTCATTTTCCCCAGGGAGACAAGGCGATACTGCAGTCAATCGATGACGGTCTAGCGTACAGCGGTACTACAGAAGGTGGTAAAAAGGTAAGCCTGAAGGGTTACGGAGATGGCCGAGGCAAGGAGCAACGAGGGCTTCCGCGTGGACAAGGCAGCAGCTGCCGCGTGTATTGTGTGGTTCGGGTCGGGAAGACCAGGTAGGGACCTTGGTAGGTAGCATTGCGCTAGTCCCGAGGAGGGAAAAAACAATTAAGAGCTCGTTCCGCATTCTCCCGTGAGGCGAGGCTTTCGAACCATGGGCACGTCCTATAGCTATTAGGGGAGAACTCGTAGTTTATGCAATTTGGTAAAACGAGTATCCAAAAGGGATCAGTACCTAGATCTAAAGCTAATTACTATTGGTATCCTTGAAAATAAGTGCGATTACTTCGAGGCCGTAGATGACAGAATTCTTGGTACTGTTGCACGCAAAGGAGAGGAGGTAGGGACGAGTAAGCACCTGTACAATAGGAGCCCTTTAGAAGAACTATATGCTTTAGAAATTAGTAGGGGTCACCTTGTGTATTCAAGATAAAGGAGGAGGAAAGTATAGCGTGGCATGTTCTCCGTGGTTCCACGCATAGGCTTCGTTGAGACTACTCAGGCACTCTGCCCCCCCCCCACCCCCCCTTTCAAATTTTCTCATTCTCAAGCCACAATACTCAAGAAGGTAATTAAAGTAGCCACCACCAAGCTTGGCCTTCAATAACATGCGCGCGTAGAGAACTTACTGTCACTCGGCCGGAGCGTCAAGCCGAATCTCCGCCCACAGGGGCACATGGTCGCTCGGGCCTCGTTCCTGGGGAGAGTCTAGGATACCTGAAGCGGCGACTCTCCCGCACCCCCACAAACGTCGCGAGACTAGAATTAGGTCTACGCGGTCGCAGCTTGAGCCCCATTCTTTTGTCCGAGGGTGATAGGTGTATCTACGCTCCCTGCCGTGCAGAGCACGAAAGACGTCTACCGCATCGAGGCAAGTAGTTGTAATTCCCTGTTCCGCAATGTCCTGACTGCTCCCGTCTCGCCTATCGCTGTTGCCTACTCGGGTAGAAGGCCTCGACGATAGGGGCTGTCGCCTGGCGTCTCCGAGAGCGCCGACGTGCGCTTCGGCTCGGGCGTTGTCTTCGCGGCCGAAGAACTTCGTGTTGAAGTCGGCGCGGTTTACGCAGTGCTGACTTGGCCACGTGCGCAAGTTCGGGTGCCCGTCGAGGAGCCCCCTCGCGATATTGAGGTCACCGGCGACAACGACGTCAAACCCACGACGCTCAAGGCCGAGGCACTCGTCGCGCAAGCGCGTATGGAAGGCTAGCTTGTGGTCATGCCGTGTGCTAGCCGCCTCGCCGGTGGTGGGCGAATAGTAAGGAGATGTAGTTCCATTCACGGCGTAGACATTGATCAAGGCTAGGGCTCTGCTAGCCCCAACCCCTGGTGATGGCCGAAGCCCCTTCACTGGTGGGAGCCCCCTCGAAGAATCTGTTGTGCCGGATGAGACGTTTCCAGCTGTCTCGACGACCTGGACTCGACCCTCCAAGTCCCACTCTGTGCCTCTCACACGAGACACGTAAGATTCAGCGAAATCTGAACGCAGAATGGCCCCGACGCCGTAGAGCCTGCCCCCAAACCCCTTTGCGTTGAACCTGTCGCGGGGAAGGCACACGTCGAGGGTGTACGTCGTTTCTGGAGTGATATTATCGCTGCCGCCGAGGGGCGTATTCAAGGCAGATAGCAGAGCCACCGGAGCGGCTTTCTCGTCTCGCGGGCCTATCTTGAGCTCTTGAAGAAACAGGACCTCGGGCCATCCGTGACGAGATAAGAAGCCGCGCAGGGAGTGTGCCGGTAGAGCTCTGCGAGGGCCACCGCCGGACGACTCGTCTTTCTGGGAAGAAGCTGTTCCGGCTGCCGGCTTGAAGAAGGAGGTGATAGCGGCCGACGGGGATGGGAGGAAAGGCTGTATGCCGTTGATGTTCCAAGAGAACACGCGGATCCTCCGCTTTGCGCCTGGTGCGGTATCAATGAAAGGACCAGTGATCGAAGGTCTTGGCTCGGTCGTAGTGGTCTTCCGCCGCTTGGCTAGTGGAGGGCTGATTTCACGGTCGCGATGCATGCCGAGGGCTGTCTCCTTTTTCCGGTCACCCTTTCGGAGGGAGTTTCTGGTCTTTTCTGATTCTGATCTCCCTTTTCCAGTACGAAGAGTAGCACGTGTCATTTGTGGGTTTAGCGAAGGGAAACTCGACAGTGGCAAACGGGGGTGTGTTGTGACGTCACTCTTTTTTGACCGCTGAACATCCCGTCCGCTCCAGGACTTTTGTGATCCTTCTGTCAACCCCAGTCCGTGTTTTGACACAAGACTTAATCGAAGTACGGATCTATCATGTTACGCTCTCGTCTATTGATGAATGTACAAGTCTGTCTAGATACCCGGTTTAGAACCAACGTATTTCTGCTCTTTGCTCTGTTCTCCCCCTTTCTACGCCCGAATCCTATCCGCTTTCGGCGTCCCGTTGATCCAATCGTTGATGTTCTCTTGCAGCGTCCGCTGGTAGTTGGCCGTCGTCTCCTCGCTGACCCAAGCCGTGTGTGGCGTGACGATCAGGTTTAGCGCCGCCGTATCCTCGCGCAGCAGCGGGCTCGTCTCGGGCCCTGCCGGTTCCGTGGCGAAGACGTCCGTCGCGGCGCCCGAGATCTTGCTCTCGCGCAGTGCATCTACCAGCGCCGCCTCGTCGACGATACCGCCGCGCGCGATGTTGATGACGATGGCGTCGTCGCGCATCGTCTCGAACTCCGCTGGCCCGATCAGCCCCAGGGTCTCAGGCGTGCGTGGGCAGCACACGACGACCACGCTCGCCGTTCTTAAGGCCTCGTCAAATGGAACCCGGCTTTCCGTGGATGTCCCCTCGTCTGATGCTGGCTTCTTCCGCCCGGCTACGATAACCTTCATACCCACGGCGCCGAACAGCTGGGCCACCCGCTTCCCTACACTGCCGTAGCCGATGACCGCCACCACCTCCTCTCTACAGCCCGGGGGCGAGCGCGTACCGCCTGCGACGAAGACGTCATGTATCAGGGTCCCCCGCCGCGGCCAGTCGCCCGCGCGGAGCCCCCGCATGGTCGTGAAGATGCTCCGCCGTGTGGCGAAGTACATGCCCAGAGCGTGCTCCGCGACGGTACCGACGTTGCAGTCCTGGCTGTTGAGCACGCGGATGCCCCGGGCCCGGCAGGCCTCCAGGTCGATATTATCGGTGCCGGAGGCCACGGCGGCGATCAGCTTTAGGCTTGGTGTGACGGAGGGCGAGAGGATCGCCGCCGTCAGGGGCGACGTGGTGGCGGAGATGATGTCGGCATCGCGGATGCGCTCGGCCACCTCCTCTGGCTTGGTGCTGTAGTAGTCCGTGACCTCGAAGGTGTGGCCCGGCGGCGGCGTCAGGGCCGGCACAGGGCAGAAGAAGCTCTGCAGCGCCACGATCTTGTGATGCGACGGCGGGATGGGCGCGTGAGCGTCCGACATGCTCCCCATGCTGCGCCGCTGCGTGTTGTGGCCGGACGACGAGGAAATACGGGACCCAGGCGCCGTTCGGCGAGTGGTCGTGCTAGAGGACGGGGGCAACGGCGAAGAAGAGCAGTGTCGAGGTCGGAGACGCGGCGACTATCGGCCCACCTACAAGACAGCAGTGTCTCGGTATTAATACTACCTAGTAGGCATGGGCAAACAGAGGGCTGGCGGAGCATATCATCGCAGAGTCGACGCTTTTTCGACGCCTAAAAATTTCAACCTCGAATATAGCCTCGTGAGACATTGGGCCCGGCACCACTTTTGATAAGAGGAATCATCCGGTTTAAGCCGGCCCACGAAGGGCGCGGATGACAGCCGGACGACAAGATACGGGCGTACGAGGAAAGGCGGCGGCCGGGCGGATCCGACGTTGATCGCAGCCGTTGTGGACATCGGTTGCCTGTCCATTGTACCAACTTACTCGTGCTCACAAGCAGTACTACAGGGCCGGCCTATCACCGACAGCCACCTCTGGCGCGGCATTGCGGTACCGGACTGCAGCTGGACCTCGCCTCTTCTATCGGTTGTTGATTGGCCGTCCGTGGATGTCGTCTGCTCCGTATTGTTCGCTCACACGCGAGCCCCCCCCAAAGATGCACGCTTAGCTCCATGTAGCTATCATTCGCACTTCGGGTCTTCCTTCCCCGCATCGGGCCTCTAGCCTTCGGCTGGTTTCAACCGACACGCAAGAAGGCCTTCCTCCTACTAATATCTGCTCCATTAACGCCTTATGCTCCTCCAGATCGTCCTGATCCTGATCCTGCTTTTGCCCCCGTGCCGCAGTTTGGGACCTCAACTGCCTGCCTGACTTTTCATCCGAGGACTTTCCTTGCCACCACTGACCCTCATAGCTACTCTACTATGGCACCTTCAGCTGTCGATTCGACCTCGACCGTCGTGGTCCCGACCAAGAAGCCGGAGGCTCGGTCAGGCGATCCTACCCTGGCCCACGTGCGGGACGAGCAGACGCTCCCGCCCAAGTTCGACGACAAGTATGAGGAGCGAGCCTACCTCAAGCACCGCCTCGTCCTGGCCTTCCGGGTCTTTGCCAAGCACGGCTTCATGGAGGGCATCGCCGGGCACATCACGCTGCGGGACCCTGTAGAGCCGGATAGCTTCTGGGTGAACCCCTTCGGTATGCGGAGTCAGCCCCGGTTGGCCATGCGGCAGAGGCGAAGAGGGGCAGGGGCTAGAGCGAGAGCTCGCGAGGTCTACCGATGACGAGATGTCTTGTGTCAGGGCTAATCTTGACGTGAATACGATGCCGTTAACCGCAGGCCTTCACTTCGCCCTCATCACGGACGAGGACCTGATCCGCGTGGGCCACGATGGCAAGGTCATCGAGGGGGGCAACAACCTGAGACTCAACTACGGTATGTCTACTAATGAAGAGGCGGCGCTGCGCCACGGTATAGCATGACTGATATGAACCATCCCCAAGCTGCCTTTGCCATCCACTCTGAGATCCACAAGGCTAGGCCGGACGTCCTCTGCGCGGCGCACTCGCACACTCCCTACGGCCGCGCCATGTGCGCCACGGGCCGGCCTCTGGACATGCTCACCCAAGACTTCTGCATCTTCTACAACGACCACGCTGTCTACCCGTACGTACCTACAATCCGGTTCGTGCCTGTCCGACCGCGTGATCGCGTGCTGACTGAGAGATCGCAGTAACTTTGCCGGTCTCGTCCTCGCCACAGAGGAGGGCAAGCGCATCGCTGCCTGCCTCGGCAACAAGAAGGCCGCGCTCCTGTCCAACCACGGCCTGCTGACGGCGGGTTCCTCCATCGAGGCCACCGTGTCCTGGTTCGTGCTGCTGGAGAGCTGCTGCCAGGTGCAGATGATCGCCGAGGCCGCGTCGGCCGGCTCGGGCAAGCCGCTGCTCACCATCGGCGCGGAGGAGGCGCAGATCACCTGGGAGGCCATCGGAACCCCCGAGGGCGGCTACTTCAACGGCCTTCCCCTGTTCCAGATCGCTGAGCGCGAGTTCGGTGACAAGACGTTCCTCGGGAGGGGCTTCCAGCCGGTCTAAACTGTCCCAGAAAGAGAGCTTGGAAGTGTCGTGTTTTGCTCTGCTGTGTTTGAAAGGCTTCTCTGGATTGAGAAGTTTTCAACCATGTTCTGCACCATCTGGAATCCCGTTCCGCCTCGAAGATGGGCCGGAGGGAGGGAGGGGGTGCGTCTCTATTATTATTTCTCCCATCACTCAGCACCCATAAATTGAAATGAAACTGGATATTATTGTCCGCACCATTCATTGTATTCACCTACCTACCCATACCAGTACCCGTACGAGCAAGCAACTGGTAGGTGGTAAGAACTGAGGGGAGTCTCGCCTGCGTCTCGCCTCGGAGGCGAACCCGAACCTATTATGTCTCAATTCCGTCACCCTTCTCGTCCCTTCGCTGGACGAACCGGGACCGACCAAACGTGAGACACGAGTCCCATATTACAAGCACAGAAAAGCAAAGCACGGCTCCGCGCGCGCGCGCGCAAATCCTCCTCATCTCGATTTACGCTATCCCGTGCCTGATACATCGTGTCACATCACAGGGCGGGGGCGGGATGGCACTTGAGGGAGATCACAGAGTTTCGGACTTTCCGCTGGTCAGGTTGCCGGGATCCTTATTAGTGCGTTAGATGGCAACCTGGTTTCCAACCTGTGCGCCGGACCCGAGGAATCGGGAGTTCTGAAACAACCAGACAACCACACGAGTGCGGGAGAGGGGGGTAGAGGGATCTTGGGTTTCATCGCCCGCAGGCATTCCCGCGGATCGCGAAAAGATGGGTAAGGCGAACGAACGAAGTGACACTATCTATTAGCACCAAACTCTGAATAAGGTACCCAGGTAGTATTAAGAAGCAGTATTATTCAGATGGAAAGGCCCTTCCTTCTCCCGGTCGTTCTGTCGTTTTACCTACTACTGGTGGTTGTTACTGCTATTCTTAAACGATCCACGGCAGATCCTCGCGCGTTCGACCAGAGATTCGAGAGCTTGATATCGTTTGTAGATCGTGTTTACAGTACCTCCACTATTATCTGGCGTTTGTCTAGTATATACCTGAGGTATCTACAGAGCGTGTGACTGAGGAGGAATATGCACTGATAGTAATATAGAAACGACAACCTCCCGACTGAACTCCCTCGAGTAATCAGAGACCTTTCGAAAATGAGACCCGACTGAGCTCCTATTACTACAATCGTCACTACCTAGGCATGCCTTCTCCATCTCCAACCCCCTTCCGCAGCGGCGATACCGCCTCGCCGCTGGCCGCCCTAACGACCATCTTCACGCCGCCCTGCCCAACAAGCGCGTGGCTGCTCACGACGACCAAAAAGCCTTCGCAGTACCCTCCCTTCGCGGAAGCGCTCTCCGCCTCACCCCTATCGACGTCGTGCGTCCCACCCGCCTGGCCCGCCAACATCGCTGGCCGAGGGTTTGGGAACTTCTATTCGCCCGCCATCTGCCCGAGCGGCTTCGTCGTCGGGCCGGGCTGCTCCGTCGTGCCGGCCGTCTGGTCGGCGCAGGGCTTTCCCACTGGCGAAGCGGGGGAGACGGTGGCGTGGTGCGTTCCGAGGTGGGAACCCCTCTTTCTTCCCCCAACTCCCTCTAGTAGCCGCCTAGTAGGTAAGAGGTTGACTGACGTCAACGCGTGTTCGTTGCCGATTAGCGGCTACAGTTGCGCGTCCGATACGACAGACTTCCGTGGCGGCATCTGGGGCGTCGCATCCTCCTTGAGCGACGACAGTGCTGAGACCAACACCCTCTTGATCACCGTCGCCCCGGCACTGCAGATTCGCTGGCGCGACGTAGACCTGCCCGCGCTGGAGACGAACCCCCTCATTCCGGGCTTGACGCTCCCCGGGCCGGCGCCGAGGCCTCCTCTGCCACAACCGCCACTGCCACCGAAGGGATCTCCCGCTTCCGGCAGCGGCGAGACTACATGGTCAACGTTGGTGTCAGAGGGGGGCTACGGGCCGATAGAGGCGAGCCCAACGCTAGCATCAACATCACTGTCACAGACCACCAAGACAGGATGCAGCAGCAGCAGCCCCTCCCCTTCCGGGACAGCTAAGAACAGTACCGACGGCACCGGGATCACAGGGAATGATAACAAGAACTCCCACACCACCCTGTCCGGCGTGATCGCAGCCGTCTCGCTGTGCGCGATAGTCGCAATAGCGCTGGCCGCAATACTCGCGGCTGTCGTTCTGCGCAGACGGCGACGGCGGCGGGGACGGCAGCTTCGCGACGTGAAGGCCGGTCGGAGGGGCCTCAGCCCCGTCGGCTTGGGAGTGTGGGTTCAGCGCGGGGGAGGGCCGAGGGGACGAAATCAAGTTGCTGTTACTGCGTCAAGTGGCGATCAGCAGCAGCGGGGACAGAGACATGACCAACGGACCTGCACCTCGAAGGTGACCAAGATGTTCTCGTTCTTGACGACCCGTCTTCGTCCATCGTCGCAGACCGGAACGTCTCCCGCGCATAACAGTAGCCGGCATTGGCCCATGGCGCGCTCGCGGTCCTCGCGAGGATGGACACGGACGGAGTTTACAGCGTCGGACGCCACGTTGGCAGCAAGGGCGGACGCGGAGATGGAAGAGCGAGAACGAGGACGAGGACGAGAAGAAGAGGAAGAAGAGGAGGAAGGGGGCGAGGACGCGACGATCACGACGGACAGAAGTGCCGTTAATATAATCGTCACGCGCGAGAGGTCGCCGAGTGGGCTAGGCGTTCCCGTGCGGGCTGCCAGTCCAGGCAACGACGATGACGGCGCCGGTGTTAGTGCCACTACTCGGCGTTCGGCGGGGCCGTCGAGGCTGAGCATGTTCCGAAGGCTCAGTGACGGCACGTTTGGGCGGTTGGTGACGCCGGTGGAGGGAGATGTATGAATAAGGAGCTAGATAAAAAGGAACTACGTTTTAACTGCCGATATAATAGTGCCTACGTAGCCTTAAGAACCAGAGCTAGTAGCAGTCGCATTTCAGGTAAGTAAAGAGTATATTCAAAAAAAAAAAAAAAAACTATGGCCTTAGGCGAAAGGAACCGACGTAGGCTGCTCGCCCAGAGTTGGAGATCATGAGGGGGGCATCTTCAGTCACAATGAATCCCACTGGATCATGCAGTCGTCTTTTACGATAAGTGTAATCAATCTCGCGTCTAAGTACATGTACGTACCTACGTGGTTAATTACTACAGCTGCTCATTCCGCTCATGTGAAAACGAAGGCTTGGCAGAAAGTAGTCGTCGAGAAAAAGCCCCAATATGATCCCCCAGTATCTCTCCTCTAGGCCTTGCTCGTGAGTATTTTACGGCCTCGCGACTACAGCACCCTGTCTTCCCTTTCGAGGGCTTGGATCTACTAGACTTTTCGGGCGCCTGGGAGGTAAGGCATGAAAAAAACGTTAATAGGGTAATAGGATGAGATGTTTCAATCTTAACCCCTTTCCCCCCACTTAAAAAGGGGGAGCCCTCAGCGCTCAATCTTGTTCCCTAGCGCCGCCGCCTGCCTGATAATCCACTCCTTGGCTGTGATCCCGTCCTCACCTGCGCCGTCGTCTTCCCCGGCCTCGCCAGAAGGAATACCGGGTGCCTCGAGGCTCTTCAACACCTTCTTGTCCTCGGGCCGGACAAAGTACACGATGCTGTAGCGCGGGAAGCAGCCCTGCTCCCCCGGGGCTGGCACGACGCGGTGGCGACCCGAGCACAAGACACCGCGGGTGAACTTGACGGCGGCGTCGCCGAGGTTGACGATGGCGTGGCCCGGGGGCGGGGGAACGACCCAGAGCCAGCGGGCCTCGCCCGTGCGTGAGGCCGGGTCGATGGCGTTTTCGAACCCGGTCTCGCCGCGCGATGGGTCCGACCACACCTGCAGGCCGCCAAGCCAGTTGAACAGGAGGGTGATGGTGCCGAAGTCGGTGTGGCCTGGCGTCTGGATCTCGGGCAGGTCCGGCGTCGCCCGTGGCGGTCCGCGCGTCAGCCGCACGTGGTCGCCGGACTCTTCCGTGATGCGGTGGTAGGCCGCCAGGGCGTCCGGGTGGAGGCCGAGCCGGGCGCCGAGGATGGAGAGGATGCGCAGGCCCGTCTCGTGCGCGCGGGTCATGTACCGCACCAGCAGCGGCTTTGCGTCCAGCACTGGCTGCGGCCATGCAAGGTGAGACGTGTTCCCCAGCATCGCGTCTTTGGCGATGTTGAAGAACTCGGCCCGGTCGGGCGTCCCCTGCGCGTCCGTCCTCGTCTGGCCCATCTTCTTGTAGCTAGATAGGAACGCAGGCGGCGTAATACTAGAGTCAGCAACTGAAACTCCGCGAAGATCTGGTAGATACGTCTACCGAACGGAGAAGACACAAACCCAAAGATAGAGTCCTTCATCGGGTACTTCTCCTTCTCCTCCAGCGGCAGCTCGAACACCTCCTCGGCAAGCCGCCAGAGCTCCACCGCATCCTGGGCCATGGAGGCTGCCCCGCTGCCCTTGAGGTCGAGGTAGAAGAACCCGCGGGTCTTGCAGGTCTCGAAGAGCCGGTTCTCAGCTTCCCGATCGCCTCGCTCCAGCTGATCGAGGGAGTAGGTCTCCAACTCGACGCTGGGAAGGTCCCGGGGGAACGGCGGGTACGCCTCTAGGGCGAAATCGGCTGCGGGCATCGTAGCGCGCACTACTAATGTCTGTGCTCGAGGGAGAACTGGGCCACTTCAGCTGCCAGTACGACCGAGGTCCTGGGCTGGGCGTTATTAATGCTCCCAAGCCAGCACACAGTCGTGAATCGCTCATGTAGGCAAGCTGTCTTGACTAGGAGGGCTGGTCAGCTTACTTTTGTCACCATCCTGCGCATCCCTTGGACCGGGAAGGTGATGCCGATCTTCGAGGGAGGGCGGCCTCCTTTGGTAGCACGCCGCACAGGCGGAACTCTCGGGTCACTCTTCTGCTCGATAATAGCGGCCAGCATGCCACACTGTGCGAATTATTATCACGTACACTCGCGTTATGGCCGTCGGCGAGTAACACGACGGCGGGGATAATCTCCGTCTCGGCCACGAGAGACGGCAGTGTATGTGAAGAAGACCAGCCCGGCCGGCTGCGGGGAAGCCTGCGAGTCTCAACGGTACTTTGGCTCCTCATCGGCGCTTTGCATGCGGCAGTACGTCGCATGCAGAAATTCCGCGCGCCCTATTAGGCAAGTGGTAATATGCAGCCGGCCAAGGCGGGCTTTTCTATACAGAATCGTCGTTGTGATAGAGATGAATTTGACCAGTTTGAAGCCTGGGGGAGAGAAAAAGCTACTATTGAGGACGCGTTTGGCGCCTCCACTGCTGCCTTAGGTAAGCAAATAGGACCTGTAATTGCCCCAAAACTGCTACTGGGGTGACAGTGAACCCCTGAGTACCTGTTAGGCAGTTCTGAAAAAGCCGCGTACTCCTCTCCTACGTATTCAGCATCAAGGTGCCAGACTATTCGCTCTCGTTGCAGCAACTGCTCGTCTCAGTCGTCTGTATCCTGTGTAATGTCCCCAAAAGATCATAACGTCCCTAGGAGATCACGTGAGTTCAAAGTATAAGTGCAGCCACTTGGATCCGTTCTGTGCCCCATGAAGTGGCTGACAAAAGCACCTCGAGTGTTACGTCATAGATGCACCAGACCCGCACTTATCCCCACACTGCACTCGGCCTTCGTCGTTCCCCAGAACCCGAAGTGACTGGATTGAAAACCACAAATCAGAACAACAAAATCGCAGACCCCAATGGGACAAACAGGGGGAGGTGGCTCGGCTCGGCTCTTCCGCTGGCTCAATCTATCGATGGCGATCCCGTTCCTCCTCGCCGCGCCCCAATCTGGCGAGTATGCCTAGCAGGACGTGGCTCGGTCGTTCTAGGGCCCCGGCTGGTGCCTGGCACGCCTGGCAATGCTCTGTGCCCGCCCGGTCTGCACCCAGCCGCGGCAGGCAGCCCCGGATGCCAGGACTTGCTTGGTAAAGGACAGGAGGCATTGCAGCAGGCATTGCAGCAGGCAGCCATCCCGGCAGGTCGGCTCCATCCCACTCCCATTCGCGCCATCCCCTCCAACCCCCCTGTCCGAGCTGGCTGATCCCCGTTGATCCCTCGCGATCCTTCAGAACACTGCAATTTACCCAATCCGGCTATCCCGTGACACCACCGGCAGCCCCCTCAGCCCTATGGAGAGAAATACGGGCGATTCTGCGCCTGTCTTGTGCGCGTGGGGGCCGGGAGCGGTCGCTTTTTGGGCCTCACCCGCCTTGCGGCGTCATGCGCGCAACCACAGCAGATGTCAACGTCGCGAGCCGCGGCAGCTGCGCCGCGAGCGCCGCCCCGGCGCCTTTGGCCTTGTCCTCCGTCTGCCTCGGCCAAAATGGCCTGGCCAAGGCCGCCGTGCCTCGTCGATCCCGGCCTGGGGCGAGCCACCCGCGTGACCTCGAGCCCTGGAGCCGTGTCCGATGCTTGCACGCTCACTGCTAAGGATTTTCGAATACGGGGCCTACCAGGCCGACCAGGTATCAAATACGGGGCGTTCAGATACGGCCGGCCGTCGCCTCCAGGGCTGGGCGCAACAACCGGTACGGAGTACTCCGCGGCCCTCCGCGTCTTCTGTCCGCCGCCGTCCTGCAAGCATGCGGCGTGCGGTACGCCCGTGGAACGGTCATTTACCCAAAACGCTGCACGCCACCCCCAGCATCCTCGGGCATGGCGCACGACGCATTCTTGCAGCGAGGCCTGCATCCGACGTGAGGCTTGCATCCGACGCTCGCATTGGCCGACAACCACCGATCACGGGGGCCTGTAGGGTTTGGCCGCAGGATCGTGCCAGGCCAGTCCGGTGCTCGCGCTTCGGAACGTCGGCGATGGGCGAGTCGCAAAAGCAAGAAGCCAATTCGGCCGGCGATTGCAGCGACCTGCTTGGGACGCCGCACAAGCCACCACCTAATTGGTACTAACGCACCACCACCACCACCACCACCACCACAAGACCATTATCGCACCATTCGGCCAACCATCCAACCTCGGAGGATGGGCCGAGGACCGTGCCATCCTGGATGCCCGCCAGCCCGCATCGCTGACGGCGGGCCAGCTGGCCAGTCAGTGCAGTCACCCCTCTGTTTCCCAGATTCACCGGAGGGCGACCCGACATCTCGGACGCGCCACCTGGGAGGTTGTCCAATAAGCACGGCAGGAAGCTCACTGCATGCCAGTGCCGGCGCCTGAAACAAGCGCCCAGACGCGGCCCAGCCCGTTTATGGGCCTGTCGCCATGGCGCTCGACGGTAGCCTTCTGACCTTCCGTCTTTCTGTCTGGGTGGGTGGTGGTGATGGCGGAGGTGAGCGTGCCGCGAGCGAGCGTGAGCAAAGCGAGGGATCTGCGGGGACGTTACTGACCTGCTGAGCGTACGTCCGTACTGGACGCTGGCCCTCTCCAAAGGTACCGCACCGCGGCGGCTGGGGAAAGCGAGCTCTCCCCAATCCCCACGGCGCTTCATGAAATCCTGCCGGTCACACGCAGCGTTTTGTACCAGCGATCGCCATTGGCATACATTCTGTACGCACCGCTCGGCTCTGAATCGTCCCGACTTAGCAATTCGTTCGGCTCCGGTCAGCACCCCAAGTTGGCATTCGCGTTGGCCGCGCTGTCGGCGTCGGCATCGGCGTCAGGGGCGGCGAAAGCCGCTGAGGCGGGATACCTCCCTACCGCAGGTAGTCGCGGTTACCGGCTCGCATCATCCCACCAGCCAACCCTTGGGCGCTAATTCCACCACGCGGATTGAAGCCCGCCGAGCCCAACTGCAAGTCGCCAGCTGTGGTTGCTAACTGCAGTCGTCAACTGCAGTCGCTTACTTCTCGTGTTCTTGCAGATCGACATCGCCTACTCTGTCGCCCACGCGCGCATATCTTGTGCGCTTCGGAGCGCGATCTTGTTGGCCGGGTCTCCTCATCGCTGCATGGTCATCCATCCCGCTCTCCTGCTCCCGTCGATGCGGAGTTCCTCGTCCCCAAATCGGTGCGGCTTGCATTAGGCAGCGCGACTCCCCCTCCGCTGCCAAGCACACAGCGACATTCCGTCGCTGCCCCCCCTAGCCCCCTTCGCAACGCTCCAGTTATCCTCGGAACCGCCCAGGTGTCGGTATGACGGGACTTGGTCCAATGGCTTTGCAGCCGCGATCCGCGATGGCCGCTTGGTCGAGGCGTCAATTTGCCGGCTCTGCCTGCGGATTGGTCACATGTAGTCGTTAGTCGCATGCACGGGACTTGTGACTTTTCCCTTCGATGGTCAGACATGACGCATTTTCCTAGCTCCGGGGGGCGTTCGCTTCTTGCCCAGTCTGCGCCAGGCAGAGCCCACGCCATAGTGGCCTTCGCTTCGGCGACTAGGCGACGATTCGAGCCTAGCCAAGCCACTTGACAGCTCGATCTGCAGGGCGAGCGCTTAACCACCCGCTAAGAGAGGCCGCGCACCTCGACCGGGCACGGCCGTATCGGTGGATCGCGGACACACGAGTATTTCCCCCATTGGCCGCCGCGCTCCTCGCTCCTCGCCCCAACCGAGTATTCTGCTGCTCTTTTTTTTGTCATCTGTATTTCCTTGTACCTTCGCGTCCCGTCTCGCGCCGCCTCGGCCGAGGCCCTTGGGGGCGAGGAGCTTTTCCCGCCTCTCTCCATCTCTCCGTCTCCCTCTATCCCTCTCCCTCTGTGGCTCTCCTTCCCGCTGGTGTACAATGGTGTACTTGGTCGTACGCCTGGTCGCAAGCCCGGCCGTGCTTGGGGTTGTGACGAGGCTTATCGACAAGCCTGCCCTCCCTCTCTCTCCTCCCCCCCCTGACCACCCTTTCCTCTTCCCCACTGCCTGTGCACGACACCATCCCGCGGCGATCATGGCCGGTTACGTTCTGGTAAAGGGGGGGGAACGTCGCGTCCCTTGGTTACACCGCTAGACTGGGCTGGAAATACGCGCGTAAGTCGCTCTAGAGAGCTCGTCAAGAGGCGGTGGCGTAACCCGCCCGGTCGGCACCGCTGAGCACGTTGACGCCTTGCGCGCCGGGGCTGAAGCCCGAGACGGTTTAACTTCCCCTTCGCGCCATGCACCCACGTGGTGGAGGGCCCGTACGGGATGTCCAGGGCGAAGTCGTGTTGACCCCGGCGGGTTGCGAGCAGGATCGTGCTCTGCCACTGGAAGGAATCATCTGCCAGGGTCCGGAGCTGGAGGTGGCCGGTTCTTGTCGCTCTTGCTCCTTTCGGCCCCCTGCTTGCGGCACCCAAGTGGGGCCGCCGTAGCTGCCTGCCTACCTACTACCTAGCAACATACCTTGTATCTTCCCTACCTGCCCACCGGCCTGCCTGCCTGCCTAGGACGGGGACCTTTTTTTTCATACGCATCCCACATCGCTGCCTAGTAGTACGAGCTGCCCAGACGTCGACGCCGCCACGGCCGCTGGAGGTGCAGGATGCGATCCGTACTCTCGAGGCTGCTGCCACTTGCTAGGCAAGGGGGGCTCTCCCCCACCTGTACCAGAGACTTGCCTCTGTCATGCGCAGTCCTTGTGCCCACCCTAATATGACCGTCGCTACCGTCCTGGCCATCACCGCCCTTCCAACTCCCTTCCAACTGCCTTCCAACTCCCGCCCAGCTCCGCCCTATCTCACCTGGCTGCTGCTGTGCCCTTCCGTCCGTGTGTCCTCTTCGGCCCCGGTGGCACCGTCATTTATAGGGCAGGCCGCCACCTATTGACCGTCCCATCACGCAAGGGACTTTTGATCGTGTGGACCTAGCTGCCCGAAGTGAGGCTACATGTATCACAGGGCCGAGACGCGCCCTGCTTGAAGCCTTAGCCTGGACAGGATACGGCGTCCTGGAGTTTCACCTTGCTCGATTTGGCCTTGCTCGATCCGGCCTTGCATCAGCTGACTATTTCGAGTTCGAGTCACTCCAGTTCTTGTCCGCCTCTGGTCCGGCTCTCGGGGGAGGGGGGCGTAGGACAGCTACGACTACTACTAGTATATAACTACCGCTCGTTCATCTTGGCAAAGTTAGCAAGTTCTCCCTTCTCTATCTCCTGTGCCATCCCCAAGTCAGCCGTGGCACACTGCATGCCCGCAACCGACCGCTAACATGGAGATGCAAGGCTATTACCCAATGACCAACCAAGGTCCCAGCTACATCCGGCCGGACAAGGCCGAGGACTGGGAGCCGTACCGTCCGATCATCACCGAGCTCTACAAGACGAAGAAGCTCAAGGACGTCATGGACGAGATGGAGAGGTCCTACTCCTTCAAGGCGACGTGAGTACAGAGAGAGAGAGAGAGAGAGCTCTTTTCGTCCCCCCAGAAGCTCACGAGCGCAAGCACAGGACACGACAGTACAAGGGCAAGATCAAGCAGTGGGGGCTTGACACCAAGTACACCAAGACCGAAGAGTACATGGAGCTCCTGAAGACCAAGAAGAAGCTGGAGAAGGGTCAGCAGGGCTCAACCTCCCAGACCCAGTTCACGGTCAGGGGCAAGCCCGTTAGCGAGTCGTCTATATCCCGTTTCGAGCGTCGGGCGAAGAAGAGGGGCATCCTGCCCTCGGAAGAGGGAGCAGCCGGCGGTGGCGGCGGCGAGGGGTACCATCACGACCAACAGGAGATCGAATACGATCCGGAGGACGACGATCTCCAGGACGCCGACTACGACGCGGACTACCCGGCTGGTGCCTACGACAACTTTGGCTACCAGACGGGTGGATACCACCACCACGGTAGGTCATCAACGAACCCCCCTCTACAGCTTGTCGTTATTTCAACTAACAAATGTCCCATAGCCGAAGCCGGGCCTAGCAATGCTGCTGACAACGCGGAAGGGTCCTGGACGGGATACTGACGGGCCGCGGCCCGGGTAGTGTCCAGCTAGACCGGGTTGAGACATGTGCCATCTGTCGGGGCAGAGAGGCGCATCGGGGGGCGGAAATGGGAGGGCGGTTCCGGCACCGCATTATTCAGCGTCGGACGACTCCATCGCGATGACTTAGGTAGGGAGGTGGGGAGGGGCAGGGGAGGACCGGGAGAGGGCCGGGGGAGAGACTGCGGAAAGGGGGAGGAAGCGGAAAGGGCGCGGAAGGTGCGGGAAGCGGGACAAGACGGAATTATACATCTGCATGGAGCCCTGCCAAGGGTTTGCAAGGCGTTTTTCTGCGTTGCTGCCAGCCGTTGTTGCTGTCGTTGTCGCGGCACGAGCATGGGAGCGGGTTCCAGGTATTGGCATCGGCATGGACACGGGCATGGGCGTCGATGCGTGGCGGCGGGCGATATGGCAGCAACATTCTTTGTGGAGGGTAATCTCTCGCCCCCCCCCCCCCCACCTTCACATGCCTTCCTTACTTCAACGTGCCTCTGTCCAGGGCAAGTGCCTTGCTTGACGGGGATTTAAGGTACAATACATATTAGTCGATGTTGCACGGGACCAGGCTGGTCCTGGCCTCCCTTGCATCGGTCCATCCACTCATCTGCAAGCCTTTCTATCCCTTCTCCCACTCGCACCAGACTGAAACCGGCAACCCCGGCCTTGCTCGAGGTCCCCAGCTTCTGGCAGCTGCATACCTGCACATACCCGCACTGGCTACCTACTAATTTCTTGTCATACCTGCACACGTACCGCACGGGCAGGTATCACGCTGGTTCTTTTTTAGGAACCTGTTCTAGCCATGTGCACACATCTCGTGTCGGCCCTCCCGTTTGTCCGCCCGTCCGTTTTGGGATTCGTGCTCGTCGACTGCGCCCGATCTGATCGCAGCTCCTGGAATGGATTGGTGCTCGACTGTTGGTCAGGAATATCTAATAAGTTAGGTAGTGCCAACCTCCCCAGTAGAGTGAAATTGGCGGGGGACAAAACAGAAGAAACGTAAGCCTGCATGGTGTCGGACGTTGCAGCGGGCTCCGAATCGTCTCACGCCCTGGCGGGGGCGGGGGGGGGGGGGGGGGGGGGGCGCCAAAATAAGTAATTTAAAAAGAAAAAAAAATTTTTAAAAAAGGGGGCCCAATTTTATTTTT
>JAKLNC010000210.1:36380-53063 GCA_022813145.1 Barbatosphaeria neglecta | reverse complement strand
GCCGCCCAGCGCGGAGTCGTTCGTCGCGGGCGCCAGCGCGGGCGCCGCCGCCACGGCCGCCACGTACCCGCTGGACCTGCTGCGCACGCGCTTCGCCGCGCAGGGCAACGACCGCGTGTACACGAGCATCGCCCGCGCGGTGCGCACCATCGCCCGTGACGAAGGCGCCCGGGGCTTCTTCCGCGGCCTGGGCCCGGCCCTGGCCCAGATCGTGCCCTACATGGGCATCTTCTTCGCCGCCTACGAGACCCTGCGCCTGCCCCTCGCGTCACTCGACCTGCCCCTGTCCGGCGGCGACGCGGCCGCGGGCGTCATCGCCAGCGTGTCCGCCAAGACCGCCGTCTTCCCGCTCGACCTCGTGCGCAAGCGCATGCAGGTCCAGGGGCCCACGCGCAGCCGCTACGTGCACAAGAACATCCCCGAGTACCAGCGCGGCATGGCCCACGCCATCCGCACCATCCTGCGGCATGAGGGCGTCCGGGGCCTGTACCGGGGGCTCACCGTCAGCCTGTTCAAGGCCGCGCCCTCCAGCGCCGTCACCGTGTGGACGTACGAGCGGGTGCTCCGGTTGCTCATCGACTCTGAGGAGAGTCGTAGTAATATGTAATGTCCCCACCGGTACCCGTCCCCTCCACCTCACCTCATTGGCCTTGAGCCCGGAAATCATAACGGGGGGGGGGTTAGCATACGGCCGGAAAGCATTGGCGCATAATAGATGGATAATGGAGAAACGAGGGCGCAACCGGGAAAAGGAGAAGGAAAAGGGCAAAAGGGATATACAAAAAAGGAAAAGAAATTTAATAGATGGCGGCAACATACGTGTACGATAGGTAGTCGAGATACCCGCCGTGAACAACGCTGAGTACAGCAAGAATGACCCAGGTAATCGGTCTTCTACCGTCAGGAGCAATATATCCCTCGTGCCCTTCTCTCTGCTAGAGAAGGAAGCGGAGAAAAAATCAGATGCTTCCATTGGTTGTCTATTCCCCTTTTATGATAGAATGGTAGTACACAGGAGACATACATAGAGAGGAAAACGGCGAGGGGGACGGGAAGAAGCAGAAAGAGGGAAGGTAGCGTCCATCCGCCCCAGTTCCATTTTCTCTCGCTCCGCTCCCCCCACTCCTCTTCCCTCCAAGGAGGTGCTGGAAAAAAAAGAAGCTATTTCCCCTTCTTCACCCAATCCTCGACCGTCTCCCGCGCGGCATGCACCTTGTCCTCCGCGTACTGGCGGCCTACGTCGACATGCACGCGCGCAAAACGCACGCTCCTCTCGACCGCCTCGCGCGCGCGCAGGTGCGCGTCCGCCACGGCCGGGAAGCGCTGCTCGTAGCGCCAGGCCAGGTCGGCGACGTTGCGCATGGTCAGCGGCACGGCGGCCCAGCCGGCGGCGAGGCCGAAGGCGGCGGGGACGGCGGCGCGCAGGACGAAGTTGCGGCGGCGCGTGACGATGGTGCCGGCCATGGAGGCGACGAGCACGTAGACGAGGCCGGGCATCAGGCGCTCGCCGCTGTCGCGGGGGGGCGCGAGGGAGGCCACGGTGTCGGTGAAGGACTTCTCGAGCCGGAAGGCGCGGGCCATCGCGCTGTTCACGCCGGCTTCGGCGGCGCTGGCCTGGCGGTAGAGGAAGAGCCGCGCGAGCCGGATCTGGGCGGCGAGGCGGTCGGTTGGCGTCGGGCCGTGCGGGCGGTGCTGCTGCTCCGCCGAGGAGGGGGGGGGCTCGGAGGAGGGCGCCGACTCGGAGGGCGGCGCGGGGAGCGCGAGGAGGGTCGAGCTACTGCTGAGGGTGCTGCTGCTGCTGTCGAAGGACTTGGCTGCCGGCAGCTGGCGCGGCGCCAGAGGTGGCTCGTAGTCGTCGTATATGGGTTTCTTGCGCTGTTGGTGTCCGCGCTGTCAGTCTCTCTCTCTCTCTCTCTCTCTCTGTCTCTCTGTCTCTCTGTCTCTGTCTCTCTCTCTCTTATAGACATTTATAGACACACACTCCCCCCATCGCACGTACGTAATCGTCCGCCGGAGCCTCGGCGTGGGCTACCCTCGGATACAGAGCGACGGCTCCGGCCAGCAAGCCCGCTGTCAACGGCGCAACGGCGCGCTAAAACGAGTTGGTCAGTCCTTGCGTTGGCCATTGAGTCGCCGGCCGGAAGGTGGCTCACCCGTTGCAGCACAAGTCTTGCAGCCATGGTCGGTCCCAATGGGGGCGCTTTCGGAGGAGGAGGAGCGAACGAGGGACTGGACTGGGAGTTAGGTATCTGGGTCGGGGATTATTTCATGCTGGTGGATTTTTAGGTATGATGTCGCTTATCGGGTCAAGTAGGTGAATTAGGTGGTGCTGTCTGCTGGCGCCTGCGGCTATTTCCGGGTTTCGGGATGTTTTTTGACAGGGCATCAATTGGGTCAATTGGCGGACTCGTCAATTGGAGCACCTTCCCTTTTTTTTTTCTCTTTTTTTTTTAATCTTTTTTTTTTACTCTTTTTTTTTTACTCTTTTTTTTTTCCTCTTTTTTTTTTCTCTGTTTTTTCTCTCTTTTTCTTTTTCTTTTTATTATTATTATTATAATCCTTTTTTTTTTTTTTCATTTACGCAGGTGGACTCCCCAGACTAAGGACCCGCTATGATCTTTTAGTACATGTTAATCGCCGGGCTTGTGATAATCCACGGCCCTGCTCCGTAATTCGCACTTCTCACTACCATCTTCTCTCACCTTTCGTGACTTCTTGTCCATTCTTCTCCGCTCTGTCGAGACATATCGGATATATGCTCAATCGCCCAGCATGATTAAATACACGCAGACCCGGCCCTGGGTCTGCTCAAAGTGCCTGGTGAGGGCGACCAGGGTCCAACGGCGCCCTCGCTGGCTATCGACTAGCTCTGTTGCTGCTGCTGCCACTGCTGGTAATCCTGCTGCTACTGCTGCTGCTGCTGCTGCTGCTGCTGCTGCTGCTACGGCGCCTGGAGCTGATCCTGCACGGATACCCGTCGATCGCTCATCGCCGGGCCGGACGCGCGACGACTCGTTGCTGCGCGAGATTTTCGACTCCCGGCCCGCCTGGCGAGCGTTCTCGCAGCGCTCAGCCGGCGCCCCGCGGGCCGGGCTCTTCCGGAACGCCTTCCTCACCCACCCGGGCGGCTTCCTCGCCTTTGCCCGCACGACGCTGGAGCGAGCGCAGAAGCTGGTGGACAAGGTGGCGCGGGCGTCGACCCTGCAGGAGTACAGGGCCACCGTCCGGGACCTCGACCGGCTGAGCGACCTGCTGTGTCGCGTGATCGACCTCTGCGACTTCGTCCGGGTTACGCACCCGGACTGGCGCGTGCAGGAGGCGGCGTCAGAGGCGTGGTCGAGCACGTACCAGTACATGAACCTGCTCAACACCACCACGGTGCTCAACGACCAGCTGGGCGCGGCCATGGCCGATCCCGAGGTCGTGGGCTCGTGGACCGAGGAGGAGAGGACGGTGGCCGAGATGCTCAAGCTGGACTTCAGCAAGTCGGCCGTCAACCACCCGCAGGCCTCGCGGGACCGCTTCGTCGCCCTCTCCCAGCAGATCAGCGAGGTGGGCACCCAGTTCGTGGAGAAGATGGCCCCGGAGCAGCACGAGGTTGTCGTTCCCAGCAGGGAGTGCCTGGGGCTCGATCCCCTGACCGCGAGGACGCTTACTCGGGGGTCCTCCATCTCGCTGAATCCCATGGGCCCCGAGGCCCCCCTGGCCTTGCGCAGCGTCTACAGCGACGACGTCCGGAAGCACCTTTACTTCGCTATGCGGACGGCCTCGAGCAGGTCGGTCCAGCGTCTGGAGGCCCTCCTGAAGCTCCGTCTGGAGCTGGCCCGCCTGGCCGGGTTCGAGAGCTACGCCCAGATGGCGCTGCGCGACCGCATGATGGCCAAGTCGCCGGAATCGGTGCGCCGGTTCCTGCTCGCACTGGCGCGGAACAACGCGCCGCTGGTCCGGCAGGAGATGGAGGACCTGCTGGGCGAGAAGCGGCGGCACACGCACTCGGCCTCGGCGATCCTCCAGCCCTGGGACCGGGACTTCTACATGGGCCGGGTGCGGCAGGCCACCCGGCCCCGCACCAAGGCGGACAGCCCGCTGTCACACTACTTCTCGCTGGGGACGGTCATGCAGGGACTGTCGCGGCTGTTTGACCGGCTGTACGGCATCCGCTTTGTGCCCAAGGAGGCCCTCCCCGGCGAGACCTGGCACCCGGACGTGCGGCGCTTAGACGTCGTCTCCGACACGGACGGCCACGTCGCCGTGCTGTACTGCGACCTGTTCTACCGCGAAGACAAGTCCCCGAACCCCGCCCACTTCACCGTGCGGTGCTCGCGAGAGATCTCCGACGCTGAGGTCGAGGAGACCGCGAGCTTCTCTCCGAGCGGCGGCGAGGCCGACGCGCCCGTGTTCGGCTCGCCGGAGGAGGCGGCCAACGACGGCATGGCCGTGTCGCGCGGCGGCGGCGGCGGCAGCGGCGTGCTGAAGCAGCTGCCCACCATCGCGCTGGTGTGCGACTTCGCGCATGCGTCGGCCACCAAGCCGGCGCTGCTGACCTTCCACGAGGTCGAGACGCTGTTCCACGAGATGGGCCACGCCGTGCACTCGGTGCTGGCGCGCACCTCGCTGCAGACCGTCTCGGGCACGCGCTGCGCCACCGACCTGGCCGAGCTGCCGTCGACGCTGACGGAGGAGTTCGCGGCGAACCCGGCGGTGCTGGCGCTGTTTGCCCGCCACTACGAGACGGACGCGCCGCTGGACTACGGGCTGCTGGCCGAGCGGCTGCGCACGACGAAGCGCTTCGAGGGCGCCGACGACGAGAACCAGATCATACTGGCCATGCTGGACCAGGAGTACCACTCGGCGCGCGCGGCCGACCCGGGCTTCGACTCGACCGCCGTCTACCACGAGCTGCAGCGGGACTTCGCCAACGTGCCCGTCGACCCCCCGGGCACGCGGTGGCAGGGCTTCTTCGGCCACCTCTTCGGCTACGGGAGCACGTACTACAGCTACCTCTTCGACCGCGTGCTGGCCGAGCGGGTCTGGACGAAGGTTTTCGCGTCCGGCCAGGGGTCCGCCGCCGTCCGCCGCGAGAACGGCGAGCACCTCAAGGAGAGCCTCCTCAAGTGGGGGGGCAGCCGTGAGCCGTGGCGGTGCGTGTCCGACGCCCTGCGCGACGAGCGCATCGCCAACGGCGACGAGGACGCCATGGCGCTGGTGGGCAGCTGGGGCACCAGTCGCAAGTTCTTTAAGGACGGGGAGTGAGAAACCCCAGAAGGAATAATTAGCATGCACTTCACTCGGCTAACTCTTCCATGTGGAGAGATCAAATCTCTCGTATGATATTCGTGTATCTAGACCATGACCTAGCTAGCCCTCACCCGGCAGTTTGGGTGTGCGCAAGCCGAGCATCTACCTAGATGAAATGTGACGATACACACAAGGTAGAAGAGTCCTAGCATCGTCAAAGCATCGCAATGTTGTCCAATCCCTGTCCGTCCGTCCCCGTCATCCATCACCCCCGCTTAGTGTTCGTCGTCGGTCGCAGGGATCAAAGTACCGTCGTGTTCGAAGAGCCTGCCGTCCAGCACGCGGTCCCTGATCCATCTCTGACAAAGCTTGACGGGGATGGGGTCTTCGTCGCCGTCGGAAGTCGTGGGCACGTCGTACTTCATGAGCTGCATGCGGTCGTCCGGGTCGACCGTCTGCCAGTCCGAGCGCGGCATTTCCTCCAGCGGCAGGTGATCGCCCGCTACGTTGACGAGCAGCACGCGCAGATGGCGCTCGACGCCAGCGGCATCAGCGGCGCTAAAGAACGCCGACTTGGCGCACACGTTCTTGAGGCCACTAGCGCGGGTGAGCACCAGCGTCTCCAGGTGCGGCGCGCGCGCCACGGTGGCCCAGAAATCCTCATCGGCGTCAACATTGTACAGCGCCAGTCGCTCGAGGTGCGGCCACTGCGACCACACGGGGGTCGACACCTCGCCGGGGAACAGCGTCTCAACAGGGTGCTGCGGGCTGACGGGCAGCTCGTCGCGCACGCCGACAAACTCGCGCAGCTGCGTGAGCTCCGCGAGGCCATCGTACAGCGCGGCGCGCACGCTCATGGGGTCGCCCTCTGAATCGGTGGTCTGCACGCTCGCGGTGTCGTCTTCCGAATCGGTGGTCTGCACGCTCGCGATGTCGTCTTCCGAATCGAGGGTCTGCACGCTCGCGATGTCGTCCTCCGAATCGAGGGTCTGCACGCTCGCGGTGTCATCCTCCATATCTATAGTGCGCAGGGGTATATCGATGACGAGGCGCTTCAGAGTGGTGCAGACACCGACTAGGAGGGTCCTGATATTTTCCGCGGCGTCGAGGTAGTCGCCGTTGAGGGACGAGGGGTGGTTCTTAGGGAAGGGCGCGAGGTACAGCGACGTGATCGTCGCAAGGGGGGTGCTGGAGCTCAGCGCCCGCGGGATGACGTACTCGCTGGCTAGGAGGGCGCGCAGCTGGGCATTCGAGCCAACGGACACATATAGCTGGCGCAGTAGCCGGGCAGCGAGGGGAGACGTGGCACGACACACACGAGTGAAGGCCAGCAGCGTACTGATCTCCTCTCGCGTGGCCGGCCGAAGCGGATTCGAGGGAGCGCAGGACGCGACGATCTCGAGTAGGATCTCCAGGGGGAAGCGAGGAGGTAAAGGCTCCATGGTGGAAAAAACAACCGCCCGAGGACGTTATTGAGTGTGAATATGGATGGTTCGGGTTGATGGATCGTTTGTGCGCTGCGGTGGTGGTTTGTAGGAAGCCTATAGGTACCTACCTAGGTAGGTAGAGGTACTTATAGATTCGGCGTTGATCGATCATCAAAGTTGACCAATAAGGTGATTTGGTGGCACGTGAGCCACCCTCTCCACAACGCCTGACCAGCAAGGCCAGGGAAGACAGAAGAAACACACGTGATATGGACGGTGGACGTTCACGACTGGTCATATCGCCAGACACCGGAGTCTTTCGGTATATTAGCTGTCTTGGGGGGTCGATATCAGCGCTTCAGCCCTTGGCCGCACCCGCCTTGATGAGCAGGATGTCGCCGTCCTCCACCACGTAGTCCTTGCCCTTGGTCATCACCTTGCCCTTGGCCTTGACTTCCGCCTCGTCGCCCAGCTCCTTCAGCACGGTGAAGTTGTAGACGATGGCCTGGATGAACGTCTTCTCGAAGTCCGTGTGGATCACACCGGCCGCCTGCGGGGCCTTGGTCCCGTTGCGGATCGTCCATTGCCGCACCTCGTCCGGCCCGACCGTGAAGAAGCTGCCGAGGTTGAGCGCCTTCCGCATGCTGACGATGATCTTGGGCAGCGCCGAGTCGGCGCCGATCTTCTTGCACTCCTCCAGGGCCTCGGCCTCCGTCTCGAACCGCGTCAGCCGCTCCTCCAACGCCACCGACAGCGGGATGATCGGGTCGCCCAGCGCGTGCTCCTTGATCCACTCCGCGATCTTGGGCAGGTGCTTGTTCTTCTTCCGGATATAATCCCTCTCCGACAGGTTGATCAGGAACACCACGGGCTTGGCCGACAGCAGAAACAGGGGGTTGATGACCTCGATCTAGCCCGACGTTAGCGCTGTCCAAGGCGAGAAGCAAACTGGAAGAGGCAAGCTCCGAGAAGCAGGTGCCGCGGGTGGGTGTGAGAGATGCGAGGGGGATAGATGGAATCAGACAGAATGGTATCTCATGATGCGCTCTGCGTTGTATTGTGAGGCATTCGACGAGCTGGGTGTAGAGTTCGGGCCTCATGGCCCTTTGTCATCATATAGGAGGGGAGTGACCGGCGGGAAGTGGAGAGAAATATAGGGTCGGGAATGCAGAGCTTACCTCCTTCGGAGTCCAGGTGCCCTTGCGGACGTCCTTGCCGTCCTTGAGCCACGCCAGGATCTTTTCTATGGTGGCCTCTTCCTCCCGGGCCTTCTTCGCCTCCAGGCTCTGGCCGCCCTGGCGTGTCTTCTTCTTCTGGTTCTCCAAGGCCTTCTCGACGAACTCGATGTCCTTCAGCCGGAGCTCCTCGCTGATGATCTCCAAGTCGCGGACGGGATTGACGTCGCCCTCGACGTGGATGATCTCGGCGTCGTCGAAGGACCGGACCACCTGGAAGATGGCATCGACCGCGCGGATGTGGGATAGGAACGCATTGCCGAGACCGGCACCCGTGGACGCGCCGCGTGTCAAGCCGGCGATGTCGTACACGGTCAGGTTGGCCGGCACCCTGGACTTGGGGTTGTACTTCTCGCAGAGCCAATCGAACCGGTCATCCGGCACGATCACGCGCGCCTCCTCAGGATCGATGGTGGCATATGGGAAGTTCTAGACGAGGGCGTTATCAGCATGAGCGCATACTTCGGTCCGGGACACGTCTCACGTCGAGCGGTGGCACCTACGGCTGGGTTTCCCAAGTTACACTTGGTGATGGCCTGGAATAGTGTTGACTTGCCCACATTGGCGAGTCCAACCTGGTACCCGTGACACTTCGTTAGCTGCCTGCGCACCGCCACTTAGGCCACTGCCCCTAGGCCGCGGCGATGGGGGTGGGGGCGAGAGGGCCGTACGATTCCGCTCTTCAGGTTGTTACCGGGCCGGCCCAGCAGGATCTTCTCCTCTTGAACTGCCTTCTTGGGTGGCATTCTGGCGTTTCTGCCCTTGCGGCTGGCGAGACGAGTGGTGGCGTAGATGAGTGTGCAGCTAAGCACAGCCCTGGGGGGGAATGCAGAACTAGCTGCGCGTGATTGAACGAGCCGTGGCAGAGAATGGAAGAAAGGAAGGGTGCTGGATAGAGAAGACGTCTTGGCGGGGAAATCGGCTGTTTCCAGCCTCAACTGTTTTCTACCTCGACCAAGCCCGACTGGCTCCTGAGCGATCGCTGCCCTCGTTGTCAGAGAGGCGATTGAGGCAGATGCAGGTCGAGAGGTGTGGCAGAAAGGAGGGGGAGGCACGGATGTGCAGGTGTAAGTTTCGGGCGGAGCTGCTTACCTCTACGGAGAGTTATGTGCCACACGCATGGAGGGGTTGGGGGCTGCCTTTTGGCGGCTGGTCGACCCAAGGAAAAAAAAAAAAAAAAAACTTTTTCTGCAGAACAAATCGGCGGACTTGCAAAAATCTCCAACTGCGGGCTTAAGTAGCGGGAAATTAGAGCGGGGTACAACCATCGGAATTGAAGACCAAGAAAATCCGAGAGGGACAGTCGGCCCTCTGAATCTGGATTCACCAAGCCATCTCTAGACTAAAGCGTACAAGCCAGAAGAACTCAGCAACAAAAAAAGTGATATATATGAAAGCTTGTTCTCTCTGTAATTCCCTAATAATAGTTCCCGAGATATTCCATGGATTATGAAGCCACCAGGGATATTATGTGGATAATCTTTATGTACCTTCGCACATCAAGGTTGGACTCCTCTTGATTGCACGTGCACAGGGCGAGAATACAGCAGCAAGGCAGACCCGATAGGCCCCTGGCCCCCACCTGATGCTGGCTGGGCACAGGCCTTGGGTGCAGGTATCCGGGCCAGCTCCACTGCGACGCAAGGCGCATCCTCGCTGCAAGCCCCAAATCAGCCCGAACTGCTGCGCCGCAGGAGTCGACATTGCGTCAAGGTCCCTTGACCTTGAATGGAAACTCTCCCCTTCGACAACCTCCTGAGCAAGGCTACCTACCTCAATCCCCCGACTTATCTCCCCTATGAACAGCTCCAGCACCTAAGAAACAAAACAGTCTTTTAGACCTACGAAGCCTGCGAACAGGAGACGGGAGATGTGCTGCCTGCTCCTCCCCTAGCCACCCCCGCATTCTCCAAGGCAGTTCCTACCTATCCACCTACCTACTACCAGGAGCACCTGGCACGCGACGCGGTTGAGGCCAGCATCGCCCAATAGCCACGCCATCACTTCCATCATCGGCCTGGCTCAACTAGCACGCATCTAGCCTGCCGGTAGCAATGGCCTCCAAAAAGTCCCACAAGGCAACCAGGTCGTCGCATAGGTCAACTCTATCGCTCCAGAAGACGGAAATTGTCATCAACGTCTACGACCTACTCCCAGTGAGTCTCCCCATCCGCTCGGGGGCCAGCGCTGTACGGTTGCTTACCTCTGGACCCGCCCACAGCCCGGCCGACTGTCCTCCTTCCTCTGGACCATCGGTACATCGCTCCTCCACTCGGGCGTCGTCATCAACGGCAAGGAATACGCATACGGCGGGCACGACAAACGCGGCGTGACGGGCGTATACTGGACCAAGCCGAGAACCGACCCGCCCGGCGGCACCTTCAGGTGCGAGATCCTCCAGGGCTTCACCATCGCGCCCCCCGAGGAGATCGACGCTATTATCCGGACTGCCTCGGAGGAGTTTCAGGGCCAATCCTACAACCTCCTCACCAAGAACTGCAACCATTTCACGTCCTATCTCTGCCAGAAGCTGACGGGTAGGCCCGGCCCCGGCTGGCTGAACCGGGCGGCGGGCATCGGCGTCGCGCTGCCCTGCGTCGTGCCGCGCGACTGGATCGAGCCGCCCGACTACGACAACGCGGACGGCGAGCTCTTGGAGGACGAAGAACAGGAGGACGAGAGCGCGAGGATGCTGGGCGAGCGCGCCGACCGTATGCATCTCGTCGGCGTCGACACGCAGGACCCCGAGTGGGACAGCGAGGAAGAGCGGCGCCGCGGCGGGAGCGGGAAGGGCAAGGGGAAAGCCCCCGTGCGCGACACCGCCGGCCGGCAGCTCCCGCCTGCGGAAAGGATTCCCGCCGCGGCGTCAGGATCAGCCTCAGGGTCAGCCTAGCGGGGCGCCCGGAAGTGGTTTTCCTTCTAGTCCCCTTTCTTTCCTTTTTTTCCAACTGTCTTCGTCTGGAGGGCGGTCTCTCTGTGCAGCATTTCCAGGAGTTCGTGACCCGGGATTGGCATATGCGGCGTTGGTTGGTTGATACCATATAGGAGTCACATTCGTTATGGGACAGTGTACAGGCCCAAACTCGGTGGGGGCTTGATATCAATTGACTTGCCCGATACCCAGGTCGCCAAGGGATACTTGCGGGTGGGCATGGAGAGGGCTCCCGCCTTTTCATATCTTAGCTAGGTGGTGTTGAATCAGCAACTCGGGGGGGGGGCACGAGATGGAGAGATGGGGGAGCCCTGAAGCTACCTTTTCGGTACAGTGCGTCAGTGCGTAGATAGCCCAGCCAGGGCAACTTGTTCGGGGATGCCGGTGAAACGCTGCTAGATGGCAGCGTAACAAAAGACTTGTACGTAGGACTTAGCAGCAGCTAGTAGTCTCGAGTCTATCAGTATTCTATTTTATATCTAATTGAAATTTTCAGTACGGCGGTCATGTTGCGTTATTCTGTATACATCCGTCACTTATCCCCCGCTAAACGCCGGTCCCTGAATCAAACCACTTCCAGGGTCTCAGCACGTCACCTTTGCCTATGGATATACTGCGACGTCAAAGCAGATCAGAATGCTCGCGAGTGTGCTGTCTATTGCAAAGATAAACAGGCATACCAATTGAATGACTGACCAGTGTTCATGACTCCGGCATCACTTAGACGCATGGACGTCTGTGCTGGGCTACTTGGTTGATGCGGCTGGGGTTTGAAGGCCCACGGCCAGGTACCCCCATGGGCGGAGATGGGCGGAGGTGGAGCCTGCCTAGAAGTGCCTGCGGGTGATCCGCAGTACAACTCTGGCAGGCAATTGTGATTGGGCAAGCTCAGCGATCCGACCGCCCTAGTTGGAGCAGCCGTGCACGGCCCATCCGTTATTACATAGAACAGACCCGCTCTACCGCTCCCAGCTTGCCATCCCTACAACCGAGCATTGCGTTTCTATGATCCCATCTGCCATCTGCCATCTGCCCAAAGCGTCCCATTACGTGCGGAAGCCAGAGAGAGTTATCGACCATCTCACCCGCCGCAACAGCATTGCTCGATCTACCGGCTGTTGCCCTCTACCCTCGAGTCCCCACTGCCGATCTCCCGCCGCGCCTGCCCGTGTCAGATTCTTCCCCGGCCTGCGAGGCAACCACAACGCTAGAGCTTCGGCTGTCCTCTGCAGCTTCTCCAAGGGCGGCTGGTGCTGCCCGGGTAGCTTGATCTGTCGCGAAGGCTTCCCGCAACCTACCCATCCGATTCCCCGCCTCCGCAGACCTCCTAGCAATCGGGAGCCGCCGTATAGGAGTCCCAGCTCTCGATGCCAGGGGTTGTGGCCAAGCGGGGCCGTGGGAGGTAAAGTCGAATGAATGCAACCTCTAAACCCCTTCCTCGGCGCCTTCTTCAAGAGCTCTCTGCCGGCCCAGTGTAGCCCGCCGGCCCACCACATCCTGCTGGTGCCTACGACCGATGTTCTCCTTACCTCCCGCGATACCGAGGGCGGCGCATCCTTCTCCGATCTCGTGGGATCGGAGGAGTTCCTGGCCAGCCATGTGCTCCGCATCCCCGGCACTGGCACCAAGCCCAACGGAGCGGGAGGAAAGGATGCGGTACCAAACCTGCGCGAGATGAGAGGCAAGGCGAGGCCCTACAACACTATCAACGGTCGGAACGTGGTCATCAAGGACAACAACGTCTACACCAATAAAGGCACGTTTCTGTTCGTCTGAGGCGGAGAGGAGCGGACGGAGCTGGGCTGCGCTGGACGGCGCTGAGCTGCGCTGGACTGCGGGGGGCTGCGCTGGGCCGCGCTGGGCTGGGCTAACCTGACCGTTCGCGCAGGGTTCAAGAACCTAACTCTCGCCAACCTCCTACACGACGCTATCTGGTATTCGGACACGCACGAGCCGAGACAATGGCTGATATACTACATTTCGCGACCCCTCGTGGGCTCCTGGGAGGAGGTTAAGATCGTACCCGCAGCACCCTCCGATAGCCTGGCGGCTCCGTCCGGGTCGGCCGCGGCCGGCACGGCGTCGCCGGCTTCCGAGCCCGCCGGGTCCAACGCCGTGCCGCGGAAGAAAGACATCCGGAGCTTCCACGACCTCCTGAACCACTTCCCCGTCATCGCGAGGCAGATGCAGCCCGGATTGGAGAAGATCTTCCAGGAGTTCAGGGTTGCCTTCGAGCGGCCGCTGCCGCCCCCTCCCTCGTCGACCAACATCCCCGACCCGCAGCCCGACGGGCCCATCGCCTCCGCCATGAAGAAGGCCCGCTCGAATAGCGTCTCCGCGAAGAAATCCGTGCCCAATGGGGAGGATAGCGTCGCGCCTACCGAAAACTTCTATGCCGAAGACGACGAGGACGTGATGAGGGCCTCGCTGGAGACCGCAGTAACCACGGCAATCGACCTGTTCCAGAGCGTCGACAAGCAGCAGCTGTCGCTCCTCGGCGCCACGACGGACCTCACCGGCCCGGTGGTGGAGCGGTTGATCGAGCGTTACATCACGGAGAATCTACACCACCTCATCTACCCTCGCCTGAGCGCTCTCAAGCGCCAGGATGACCTCGAGCTGGAGGCGAAGATCCGGCAGATGGAGTTTATCGACATATCGCAGCTCGGCATCACCATCCAGGGCGGGCTCCGCGGCAAGCACGAGCTCACCATCACCCTCGGACGAGCCGTGGAGGAGTTTCGCAAGATGAGCAGTGCGATGTCGCCGCAGCAGATGATGGAGGCGTTGCTGGCGACCCTGACCGCCGTGGCCCAGCTTGCCGACCTGTCCGCTCATCCTGACGCGAACGGCGCTTCCGCAGCCTCCGAAAAGCCCCTCCAGACCGTCAATGCCGACACGTTAGTCTCCCTGCTCTTATTCGTCGTAATCCGGGCTCAGCTCCGCCATCTCCAAGCACGCTTTAGCTATATCCGCCATTTCATCTTCATCGACGATGTCGACAACGGAGAGATGGGATATGCCCTGAGCACATTCGAGGCCGTCATCTCCTATCTGGTCCGCGACTCTGCGGGGCTTAGGAGGGCGAGCCGGCGGAACAAGGCGCTCTGGGACGCCGCGGCAAGCGGTGATCTCGCTCAGCTGAGGAGCATCATAGAGCCGAGCTCCGACGCGAATCATGACGGCGACGACGAAGACGACGAAGGCGATGAAGGCGATCAGGACGGAGAGGAGGCGGCGCAGGTGGAGAAAGAGGAAGGCGAGCTTCGTGCGTCCTCTCGCTCGAGCGGGCGGCCCTCTAGAATTTCCTGGAGTTCCATTAATGGGACCTCTTCACGGCGATCGTCCGTCTTCTCCGTCACCGACCGTTTCTCGTCGGGATCCGACCTCAGCCACGTCTTCCCGTTCCAGAGTCGGAAGGACGACGCCCTTGACGCACTTCCCCCGCCGCTGAAGCGGATAAAGAAAGTCGCCATGGACACGAGGAGCATGTCTAGCGGGTCCGAAATATCGTATCGTTCTAGGGCCACGAGCATCGGCACCCTCGGCAGCGGTCTGGAGGGCGACACCTCAGTCGAGAGGCTATCTCAGACCCACGACTCGTTTGGGCAGTCCGTACTCATGATGGCGGTTCAGAACGAGCGGCCCGAGGCCCTGCGATATCTCTTCGGCCTGAGGACATACTTCCCGCCGGAGGCCGTCCTGGAGGACATCAACCACGAGAACACCACCCTGCTCAGCGCGGCGGTCCAGATAGGCCACGAGAAGTTGATCTCGGTCGTGCTCGACTTCCTGACGGAGTCCTACGGCGCGGACAACGCACGGCTAAAGGGCTACTTTGCTTTGCAGGATATCTGGGGCCGTAGCGTGGCGCACTACCTGTTCCACGCTCGCTTCTTGATAGCAAGTTTTGGCAAGATGATGCCCTGGCGGCAGAAGGACAAGAACGGGCAGACCCCTCTGTTCGCGCTCTGTCGGTCGTACGACCACTCCAACTATCATGATATGGTTGGAGATGCGCTCGAGGCGGCGACAGCGACGCAGGACGACGAGCAGCCGCTGCACCTGGACGACCATGTGGACGGCAAGGGCAACACGCTGCTCCACATTGTCAACGACGCCCAGTTGGCCTTGCGGATCCTGCAGCGATGCGACGTGGACGTGAACGCCACCAACGAGAAAAGATTCACGCCTCTCATGGTTGCCAGCAAGTACGGACGCTTCGACATGGTCCGGGTCCTCTTCGGGGACCCCCGCGTAGATATTGCGGCGAAGGAGCTGCGAGGGCTGACGGCGGTGGAGCTGGCTAAGGACGACGACGTCCGCAACAAGATTGACGATCTGACGCTCTTCGCGATGCCGTCGGGGCCGGAATCACGGACCACGGCGGTGGTGCGGTCCTACTTCGTCGAGGATGCCAGCATCCGTCTCGTGCTTAAGTCGGGCGCCCCGGTTGATAAACTCAGCTACGCGGTGACGACTTGCCGGAGGTCGCTGACGGACTTTGAGCACCTCGCCAAGCTCCTGGCCATGGAGAACCCTGCGTCGTGGATCCCTAGTATCGAGGGCTTGCGGTCGCCCTTCCAGATCCCGGCCAAGCCCAGCCGGGCCACGCTTAAGGACCTGCAGATCCGCATGGACTGGTTCCTGCGCATCATGCTGGCGCATCCGACCTTCGCCACGCACGAGATGCTCTGGGAGTTCTTCCTCGTCCCGGACTTGCAGCCCGACATGATGGAGCAGAGGAGTAAGCTGAAGGCAGAGACCAGGGTGGAAAAGGTCCGCGACGAAATGGAGCCGTTGGAAAACGTCCGAGAAGTCGAGCAGTTTGTGGACCACGCGCGAGAGATGGTCCGCAGCGTCAACTACTCGACCAAGAGTGTTGCGAGGCGGGCTAATAATGCCACCGTGGCTGCCTCCGGTAGGTTTCTCCTTCCCTACGTCCCCTGCGACTCACATGTTCGTCGGCTTACCAGCTCAACCACAAGACTTTCACGATGCGTCACTCCTGCTTCAACGAGCAGTAGCCACACTGACTTTCCTACCGCCGAGCTACATCTCGGCCTTCGAAGTCTACGTGCGGACGCTCACGCCTCCACAGTCGAGCCCCGCATACTTGTTCCAGACGGCATTCCTGGCCATCCAGTCGACCATCGAAGCAATCCTGGGTGCGCTGGCCAGGCCACCCAAGCTGATCACCCAGATCAACGCGTCGAAAAGGCAAGTTGAGCGCAACTACAGCTCCATGAGCCGGTCGACGCGGTGGCCGTTGGGCCTGCTCGACGACGCACGACAGCGCCTTAACGAGGAGCGTGAAGAGCGGGCGCGGCAGAGCCAGGTCGAGGGCGAAAACCTATCTAAGGAGCTCCGGTACACCCAGCAGACGGTGGCGGGCGAGCTGGCCGGGTGGCAGGACATGCACGAAAGGATCGGCCGAAGGGCCATCCGAGAGCTGGCCAAGGGCATGCTGGTCCAGGAGCGGATGAGGCTAGACGGGATAAAGCGGGCGCTGCGCCGGGTGAGGATGCTGGGTGGCGAAGAGCTCCAACAGAAGCAGGGCTCGGAGGGGGCTGTTGCGAACGACAAGAAGGCCCCACTACCCACATTAACCAAGACGGATGCAGGTATGAGTCACTGGAGCGGTGAGGTCAGCACAGCAGGCGAAGCAAGCAGTAGCGCGAGGTGAGTAAAGAGGAGGGGGGGGGGGGGGGGGGGGGGGTGGAATTCCTGCACAGCCCCGGGGGGGACTTCAAGACCGGCGCTCACGGACCGACCGAGTGGTTGTTTTAGTAGGGGGTGGGGGGGGGGTGGGGGGGGGGGGGAAGGGGGGGGGGGGGGGGGGGGGGGGGGG
>JAKLNC010000210.1:0-36370 GCA_022813145.1 Barbatosphaeria neglecta | reverse complement strand
CCCCCGCCCCCCCCCCCCCCCCCCCCCCCCCCCCCCCCCCCCCCCCCGCGACGCGCCGCGGCGGGCGGGCGGCATAAAGACGCGATCAAACGACGCGGTGTACTAGTACTAATCGCGACGTGATGGCGGCGGTGGTGGTTGTGTCATGTACAATCTGTACGGAGTATGCAAAGGTATCGAGGTTGTGTGGGCGGGAGGACGGGAGAAGGGAGGGGCTAGTGCGTCTCATACACCACCATTACTCTGACGTACTTACTCCGTCCCTCCACTGCCTTGACAAACGACAAACAAAACAAAACAGCACAGACGTTGCGTGACCGCCTCCTTCCCGCCCTCCCCGCCTCCTGCACGGGTGTGGAGCAGCGTCCCGAATAGACGGGAGACGGCGATTTCGTTGGCTCGGAAAAGCCAGGGCTGAGATGCGAGAGAGGGGAGTCTCGGTATAGACGGACGAGAGGGATGGGAAGGGGGGCATTTTTGCATTTCGTCAACTTCCCAGCAGGTACTTACTACCCACGTCGTGTCCTACCTACCCACTTTTTGTTTTAATTCTGGCATCATGGAAGCTTGGCGGCAAGCGGGTCATGTGGACGGACTCGTGGAACGGATAGACAGGCAGACAGGATGGATAGATGGACGGATAGATGGACGGATAGATAGGGGCGATACCGCATCCTCATCAATATCACATTGTTCTTTTTCGTTGTTCACCCGATCTTTCACTCGAGACGAGCCACCCGGGAGACGCGGTATTGAGTCTGTACTCCGTATAAAGGCAGCCACGGGCGCTACGACGCACCCAGCCGGTTGCACGAGTCGTTTCCGTTTCCAGTGGCTGGATGATGGCGGGTGCAGGTCCGGAGGGGGGAATGCCTAGGTACGTACCTTACCTACCTGAGGTATTTTCTCGGCGAGCTGCTTTCACGGCGGGGATGATGCGTAGGTAGGGTTGTGTTGCTGGTGTTCTTTGTACTCCTGCACGCTTGCGGTATCTGCAGCCATCCGATGGTGGGCGGCGCTGGGCTTGTGTGTGCGTGCGCGGATACGAAGCACCGTACGGAGGGCACCGTGCTGAGGTTTCCTGGAGTTTCCTGGTTGTTGACCGCCACCGCTTTACTGGCAGAGCTGACGATACCGGGGCACGTCGGCTCCGTACCGGGATGAGGACGTAGAGTGAATGTGCAACTTGGTCATAGACCCAGTCGATGCACGAGTGAGTCATTCTGCGGTTGAAACGGACGACTGCCACGGATGAAACATGTACGATGAGCCTCACTACACCGCCGCTTTGCCTCTTTCGTCTTAGTACCTACGTACACGCATGGATTGCGTAGGATCCAGATGGCAGCGGGGGGGGGGCAAGTGGGAGTCATCGCAAGTTCGGTCAGCCGGGGGTTCGATGGATCGATGCCGCCATGTTCGATATATGGAGGGATCGAGAAGGGCCAATAGACGGGCCAGAAACACGAATGCGACAGGTTTGGGACGGTGGCCACTGGCGCGGGCCGGTCGACGCGCTGCGGCGAGATTTGGGCCGGGGTTGAGCGCGTGCTGAGTGGCCAATCAGCGCCCCTCAGCGCTCCCGCGGCTGTCTTTCGCGGTAGAACGTGGGGCGTTCCCGTGATTTTCGCGCCCGTGCTTTTTCGCGCCCCGTGCTTCTCTTCTTCCTCATCCGCGCTTGATGGCGATCTCCGCTGCGGCGAATTTTTCTGCTCGATCGCCCGTGCGCCCGTGGCTAAAGCCCTGCTCGCACAAGCGCCCGGCAAACGAAGCGGTAGAATCGAGGCTGTGCACGCTGGTCATGTCGCTTCTGGTGGCCGCTCGGCGCATGGGAGATGAGTGAACCGCAGCTTTCCGACAGCACATTGGCCGGAACAAGCGGTCGCTAATAAAGCTTCGCCGGATAGCCAAGCACCCAAGATGACCCTGGCGCCCTGGCCGCCTCCGCAGTCTTAACAATTTCAGCAGCCGCCGCATAAGTCGCCAATCGCACAGCAGAGGAGCCTTCTCGAAGAGGGCATTGAGCAGGGCCGGAGCCGACTAGGCCCCGGCCCTCTTTCCTTCGGTGAGGTCGGGAGGTCCATAGTAAGGCCGGGGCTAGGGCAGCTGCACAGGAGGGCTGGAGGGATCCACGTCGGCCGCGCGCTTTCTGGCGGGAAGGCGCAGCGCATGGAGAAATGAAATCGGCTCGTGCCACGGCTTTGTATGACGACTGTCTCGTCCGTCGCACCCACGGCGGCGCCCGCCGAGGCCTGGCTTCAAATCTCCAGCCGCCGGCTGCGCTTACCTTCACCTCCCCCCATCCTGGCAAGTGGTGCCCCCCTGTCGGGTGGGTCGCCGCGAGGAGACAGCTCTCTTGGCCGATGCCTGCTCAGCTGGTCCAGTCTTCAGCGATCCTTTGTCGTTCTCGCGATAGACCGGATCTCATCAGGCGCCAAACCTCACGGGACACGAAGTCCCGCCCCGGTAGGAAGTACAGTCTGTACATACCAGGCCCTTATTGCGCTCTAAGCACACCTCGTAGTTAATACAACAGATACCTCCAGAACGGCCCAAAATAGCAGCCGTTTTTTTCTTCACGTCGGGAGGGAGTCCCGGCCCTGGATACGTGTTTCCGGTCTCGGAAACGGAGGAAGGAGGAGAGATGAAACAAGAAACGCACCCACGAAGTGAGGCGGACGGGGTTGGTCGGACGGGCAGCAGGACGAACGAACGGGGGAGAAAGACGTCGTCCCGTTGGGCTCCTGCCCTTCCGCTCTCGCCAGTCGGGCTTGTCGGGTGCCGGGGAATGGAGGGGCTCCGCCAGCGTGCAGAAGCAAAGAGAAAGATGGCTCTGGGGAAGCCAGCCGGGAGGACGTCCGCGTCGCGTTCCAGGATCGTCCGCCCCGTGCGTCCGCGGGCGCGCCCAATCCGGGCATCGCTGCCTCTGCGGGAGGACGAGGGAGACGAGGGAGACGAGGGAGACGAGGGAGACGAGGGAGACGAGGGAGACGAGGGCGGGACGGGAGAGGGACGAGGCGCGGCACGGGGCCGGCAGCGATCGCGTCGAATAGCAACCGCGGGCGCGTCTGGCGCTCTGTGCGTCCTTGGCCGTCTGGGTCGTCTTCTGGTGTCTCTCCGGTGTCCACCTTCAACTCACCCCGAGAGAAAAGGCACGCCAGGGCGCACTAGTGAGTGCGCTAGCAGGGTGCGCCTGGGCTCCACTCCCCTCTGCGGCGCATTCGGTTGGCCGGGATGGGATGGACGGGCGGACCAGACGGAGGACAGACAGGCCTGCAGCCTGCCATGTGTCTAAATATGAATGACTCATTGTCGTAGCTCCGCAGCCTGCCGTCCGTCCGCCTGCCGTGTCCTTCCGCCCTTTCCACCGCGCTTTCCACCGCATCTGCTCCCGCACCACACCACCTCACCACCTCACCACTCGTGCAACGCGCTCACTCGCTCGCTCACTCGCTCGCTCTCTCGTACCTACCTCGACCAGCTGCAGGGTCTGTGCATGCATACAGCCGGAGCTCCTCGCGAGCCCCTCTGAGCCACTCAGCAGCCTCCATGCTGCAGCAACTGCTCACTTCTCAGGAACTAGGGCGCCCCGCCCGTCGAACGCAGAAGGAGACCGTCTGAGTGGGAGAGACCCCGGAGCTCGGGCCATTCCCGGATGTGGGCGGGCGTGGAGGTGGAGAGTGGGAGCTGGCAGCGACGTTGGGCAGCCCCAGCAGGCAGCCCCAATGGGCATGGAGCCCCGAGCAGTAATTATCTGCCACCTGATCAGGTACCGGAGCTCGACGTCGGGTACCTGGGCACCGTGCGCGTCGGCCGTCTGTTCGCACGGCGGCCTGGCAAGGCATTCCCAGCATGCGGCCAGGGCCGGCGGCTGCGCTGGTACAGTACGGCGCTGTTTGCCGCCCGCCCAGCGACACTGTCTCTGACCGTCCCCTCGCGGCCGGGGTACGTACCTGGATTTTTCTCTAATTGTCCAATTTTTGGCGAGCTGCCAGCTGCCGTCGTCCTGCGACTGCTCATTGGGGCTGCTACTGGGGTGCCGGGCTCCGCCCGAAAAATGGCCGCCCGCAAATGGACGCCCGCAAATGGGCACCCGCAAATGGGACCCAGTCGAGCCAGGGCGCCAAGGGAAATGGACCTCTGCCGCCTCCACTCCAAGGTACCTCCACTCCGGCCAGCGACCTCACGAGGTTCGCTGGCCCGGCTGCCCAAAGGCCCAGCGTCGAAGACGGTCTCTGCCTCTTGCCTGCTACCTCTTACACCCCGAGAATGCGTTTCAGGTTTATTTTCATCCTGGTAACGGTTCTGGCCGTACCCATCCACGGGCGACTGCCACCTTGGGTACCTGCCACCCTACCTTCTTCCTACCACGCTTCTTTCAACCCTGTCGCCTACCCTGTCCCTAACCCTGTCTCCTTCTTTGTCTCCTACCCTGCCTGTCTGCCTACCGTTTACTACTACTACTACTCCGCAAGAGGTAGTACCCAGTTCCAGCCATGGCGACTTCTCTTTCTTCCCACCTCCCCCCGGTCGGCCGTCGGAGCCACCACCTTGGCTCCGCCCTGCGCCGGCCGCGGCCCTATGATCTCTGATCTGGGCATGCACCAGCCAGCCGGAGGATAAGAATCACCAACATCCCCCCCATTCTTGAGGCCGTTGGTGTTTCTTCTCGCTCCATCCCTCCAAGGCTCTCTCGTCCTCGTCATCGCGGCCTCTTCTTCTTCTTCTTCTTCTCTCTCCTCCTCCTCCGCCCCGTTCTCTTCTCATTACTCTCACATCGCCCTCGCCCTCGTCCTTCTTCACACCCCTCCTCCCTCTCTCTTCTGCTATCCATCCCAACAGGACCAGTCCGACGTCTCTGGAGAGGTCGTGACCCTGCCGGAAGACGCTTCTGCCGTACCCCACGCCAGCACGTCTCGCCCAATCGCCCAACGCCCCTCCTCCCAAAGGGCCAGTCCCTTTTCGCCAGTCCCTTCTCGAGTCCCTTCCCGCCAACCGGAGCCGGTCTCCCCCCCTCACACCTAGCCTACCCCTTCCGTCTCGGGCTTCTCCCTCTTGTCTGGAGTTTCCCCCCTCGTTTCGTCGTAATCCCTAATACCTCTTGTGTGTCTCCGCCTCTTCGGTCTGTTACGCCCAAGGTCCGAACCTGAACAGTCGTCAACATGTCCACGTAAGTGCCCCCTCTCCCCCCCACGTCCTTCTCCATCTTCCTCGCTAACACGCATCTCCCCTCTCCAGTCTGGCAGCGGATGTCTCGTTTGACTTCACCTTCCCGCCATGCGACCCTGTCACCCCACCGAGCTTCACCTTCGACCCGTCGCTCCTTGAGATCCCGTACAACCCGGGACATGCTCGTTCCAGCTCGCATGGCTCTGTCTACTCCTTCGAGTCCTCGCCCTCCGACTCGCTCCTCAGCAGCAACAGCACCTGCGCCACCACCCCGGCTCGCTCTCCCATCCGCACGCACGGGCCTCTGCTCCTGCCCAAGATCCGGAGCCAGGACCAGGCCATCGTTCCGGCCGTAGCCCCTGCTCACTCCGCGCGCGCCAGCCGGGCTCCTTCGCCGCCCAAGCGCCAGAGGACCTCTCCGCCGCCCAACTCTGCCTCTGCCCGTCGCGGTGCTTTCCGCCCGTCCCACACCCGCAGCTACACCAATCCGGAGACCATCACCTACCCATCGGCCGCCATGCCGTTCTCCGCCCAGCTGTCCGAGGACGTGAGCTCGGCCACGGCAGCCCCGTCTCTGCTCTGCTCTCCCATCAGCTTCGCCTCGCACGAGCCCATGGGCCAGCACTCGCGCCGGGCCTCGTCCTGCAGCCTCGACAACGTGGCCATCGAGAAGTACGGCTTCCCCACCTACCGCGGCATGCCCGCCTACGTCGCCGCCACCACGGCGCCCGGCGCCGCTTCCACGCCGGCGCTGCCGAGCCACCTGATCCAGCCCGAGAACTTCCTGTACCAGCCCTACGCGCCTCGCGCGCCGTCGCCGCTGGTCGCCTCGGCCTCGGTGTCGCCGGAGCCCACGCCCACCACATCGCTTCTGTCTTACCTGACCCTGCCCAACCCGGCCCCCTCTCTGGTCCGCACCATCTCCTTCCCGCTGCGGGACCCCCACGTCAAGCATTTCTGGTGGGACGTCCGCCAGGTCCGTCCCTGGACGGCCTTCTCCACCGCCAACATCCTCTCTCTGCCCGGCGCGGCCGACCTCCTGTCGTGCCCCGTCCCTGCCCCTCTGCTCCCGTCCCCCGTGGCGGCCCAGCGCCATCCGGAAACGGAGGTGGCGCTGCACTCCATCTATGCCTCGTACTACCTGCCCAAGCTGAACGCCGCGCTCGCGCTCTCCTCGACCCGGCCTCTGCAGCTCTCGGTTCCCGCCAAGAGCCTGCACGCGGCGTCCGGCGCGGCATCGGACTGCGCGTTCGTCGCCAACGTGGCCGGCGAGTCGGCGACGGCGGCGGCCATCTTCGGCGGCAAGCCGACCGCGCGCGTCGTGGGCCTGGTCAAGAGCTTCGACCGCTTCAACACGGGCATGCGCGTCGAGGGCAACGTCAAGCGCGTCGAGTACCTGCGCGGCCTGGCGCACTTGCACCACGTCATGCGCGAGCACGGCTGCCGCTACGGCTTCATCCTTACCGAGATCGAGCTCGTGCTGGTGCGCAACGGTGGCGAGTCCACCCCGCACTTCGGCTATCTCGAGGTCGCCAGCGTCCAGCTGGCGGCCACCCACGCCGCCTCGGAGCGCGAGCCGCTCGCCGAGGACAGCGAGCTGCCCATGACGGCCTGCCTCGCCCTGTGGGGTCTTTGCATGCTCGCCGGCGACGAGCCGCTCCTCGGCCACGCCCACTGGCGCAGCGAGATTGGCGCCCCGGCCGAGGGCACCCGTCGCAAGGCCCTGCCGCGCGACGACTGGATGCCGCAGCCCCAGCTGGCCGAGAAGCGCGAAGCCAAGCGCTCGCGCGGCTGGGTCCTCCCCGAGGACCCCATCGGCCGGAAAGAGCTGGGAAAGAGAGGCGTGCGCTACGGTGCCTGCTGATCTGTAATCCGCTTCTCTCTCTCTCTCTCTCTCTCTCTTTCTCTCTCTCTCTACCTCTCCCTCTCTCTCTCTCTATTCTTCCCTTACCCAGCACTCATTTCGTACTTCCCAACGTACTAGACGACCGAAAAAAGGCACGCTCACTCTCCATGGCTGGCTCCATCGTGCGGTGCTGTCGCTGCCGGTCGCTTTTTCTCTCTCTATCTTTATTACTGTCTATGATCATTCCGTTAATTCCTCGGGTCCTTGGGTACCTAATGAAATGAATAGGGAAAGGAGGAAAGCGAAGAAGGAAGGAAACGGAGGAAGGGAAATCAACGTACAGACGGAAACGCAACGTAGAGATACGAGTCATGAAGTGAAAGGAAGTCACGATCTCTTTTTTTTGCGGAGGAAACACGAAACGGGTACGAGAGGGGGGGGCCACGGTGCCTTTACCTGCGACTCATGTTGGCTTTTTTGAGTTACTTTTTTTGGGTCGGCTTGCCTGCCAAAACAGCTGGGGGTATCTATCCGTGGATAAGTTAAAATAATATATATATATATATATCAGATATAAAAGCTGTGCTGCTTGCTCCCTCGGATTTGCTTTCTCGACGTGTTGGTGAATATCACCTAGTGTCACTGAGGATTCATTTTAATGTTGGTGATGACTCTTCGAGTTCACGTTGATAGAGCACATGACATGCACGGACCAGTGGTAATCTCGTGGACTATGCCCCGCTGCAACCCACCACCTAGGACATCAGCTCGTGCAGATTGCTTCCAGCCGGTTCTACTTCTGGTATGGGATTTTGGGTATTATAGTTACGGTTAGAGACAGAATGATAGGTAGTAAAATGCCATTCCTGTATATGTTGGAGTCTTCCTCTAATATCATCCGTGCTCCTATAGCGAGGAGAGAGAAGTACATATTACCTACGTAGGCACCTACGTACCTAGGCACACGTACCTTGTGCCCAGCCCAGATGAGAGACACACTTGCATATCGGGCATCAATCCCCCCCCCCCCTCGCCCGCCCTATTTCTTGTGGATATGTATAAGTGATAAGACTAGACCACTTACATTACTACCCTAGATAGTACTTGGGTAGGTATGGTATCTACAGTATAAAGAGTAGCACCCATGAAAGGAAGCGGTGCTGAATAAGTATGTATGTAGGTAGTAGGTAGGTACAACGCCTTTCTCGCCTGCCTTGCCCTGCCTTGCCTTGGCCCCATGGATGACGGATGATGCCCATGTCCCCCGTCCCGTTTTTGCCTTTCGTCAAAATGTTCCAGTCGTCTTCCTAAGCGCTTTTTTTTCCCCAGGCGCCGATCCAGGGTTGGGGTATACCGTCTCTGCTTTTTTTTTTTTGGTTGTCCTCCGTGCTTTTTTCCACCCTCCCTCCTCCCGCCCCCGCTCGCCCCAGCCGGGGCCGGTCTCCCGATGCTGCTGATGATCCGCTGTGGTGATTTTTCTCTTTCTCGCTATGGGGATAGGGTAGATAGGCATGTAATGTAGTGTAATGTACAGCGGCACGTGGGGTGGTGATAAAAGAAAGAAAAAGAAAAACAAGCATGACAGAGAAGAGGAAAAGGAAGGGAAAAGGGTTGGGGGAGACACTAAAGGTATCTGCATAGTTGGCCAGGTAGTAGTGCCCCCGAGCAATGTGCACTGTCTTGCCCGTGAGAGATACTCTCAGGCGGAAACGGAAGCAGCGGCTGCTGTCGCCTTGGCCTCGCCTTTGGGTGGCGCGGCGTCGTCGCCTACGCTCTGAGCCTCAATGAAGCCCGGACGCCACTTGGTGAGGTATTTAGCCGCCATAGGACGAGCATCGTCGACTGGAGACAAGTCATCCGCTGGGTTAGCAAAAAGCCATTCGGGCGATATACAACGCGGGCCGGCCGGTCGGCCCTCGGGAGCAGACGAATCAACTTACATTCTGTCCATATCTCCTGAATCGTGTCCAGCGCGAGCTCCCGCACAGGCGGCCGCATCATCAACAGGTACAGCAAGCTCGTCAGCGCCAACGGTACTAGGGACGGGTCCTTGCACAGGCTCCGAACCCTCGCCATGATGGTCGCGCTCAGTTCCGGGATTTCCCCCAGGAACCGGGTAAGTACCTTGTCTTGCGGGTGGAGGTACGGCAAGAAGCCGTCCATTAGCTTCAAGGCCCATTTGTCGTAGTGCATTACGCCACCACCTCCATAGCGTTTCTGGATCTGGTCGTTGTACCACTCCTCGCAGAGCCACGAGACGGCAGTCTCGATCCGCTTCCGGAAGTCTTCCAGCACATACGAGAACAACACGTCCCGGATGGAGTCGTTGAGCGGCTTCTGGCGGCTTGAGCCGTTTTCCGACTTGATTTGGGTACCGTTCTCTGGGTCCTCCAGCCCCGCTGTCGATCGCGTGGCCAGGCGGGAGATGACGGTAACCCACGAGTCTCGGTCGTACGAGCTGGCGGCAAGCCTGTTCAGACCAGCCTTCGTCTTCTTCGCCGTCGAGTCTTCCAGCGTCTGCATCACACCAAACACGCGGGTGACGATGCTCTGGCCGACCTTGTCGGTCAGGTCAGCGGTAAGCGGCGGTGGCGATGGCAGCTGGAAGGCGCCTAGCGCTAGAGATGCCGCCTCGACCTTGGTTGCTTCCGTCTCCTGTGGGGTGCTGTCCAGCTTGTTTAGGATCTGCTCCGTGTCCTCCGCCGCGTAGTAGTCTGGTTCATAGTCGTCATCGTCATCGTCATCAACTCCCAAGGGGGCCGTCTCAGGGTTCAGCATCGATGGCTGCGCGGCGGCAGCTTCCAGTTTTGCCAACCTTTCGCGTATGCCCTGATAACTGTCAGTACACCCTTCAGGGGCCAGAGGGAGAGGGTGGAAGGGGGGGGGGGGGCCCTGCTCTTCCGGGCACTCACATCAACGGCACGCTGGAGGAGTTGCCCGTCGATCCTCGCAAACGTGGACACGGCTATCCTGGAGGCTAGATCCAGCGGCACCTGGTTGGCGTTGAACACTCGCAGATTCGGGTCAGAGGTCAGAGTGAAAATAGCCGCTAGACTGTTCTGGCCCGGCGCGAGAGGGGGGATCTGTGGCAGGACGGCTACGGATCCTGTCTCGAGCCTCTGCCGTTTTGCGTCTCCGGATGCCGACTGTTGATGCTCAGCTAAGTGACGCTTTCGGCTCTCTTCATCGAGCATCTCTATTCGAGATCGCATCAGACGCTCAATGTGCTGTTGCATCCGCGGCACCATGTGATTCTGCGGATCCCTACACTGCTGTTAGAGCCATGGTAGGGAGAGAATGCTGCCGCTGGCTCTGAGGAAGAGCCGTTGCTTACCGTTTGCTAAGGTGGATCAGGAGCATCCTCGTCGTCTTCTCCATCGACTTTACGAGGACGCGAGTCTTTGATGTCACGGGGGCCACGGCGAGTTTGAAGGGGTTGAAATTGAGCACCACATTGAGGATACGACTCGCCGTGCCGGGCCGTGTCCGGACGAGGACGGACAGCGTGTTGATAGTCGCGTCGACTGTCAACGCGTCGCTAAGCACGGGAATCCCTCTAGTCAGCTAGAGACCTAAGCAGAGGCGTGTGCTTGTCCGCGCAACATGTCTCATACCTGCTATTCTCCTGAAATATCGCGAGCATCCTGTCGAGGAGCCCAGTAGCCTCCGCCTCGAGATTCCGCGGGTCAAGGAGAGTGTGGTTGGGTGGAACAGCGGAGAGGGAAATGTCAAGGCCGTCACGCTGCGATAGGGTTACGAGATTAGCACGGCGGCCTGAGCGGCGGTGGTGATGGTGGTGGTGCCGGCGGTGGTGCCGGCGGCTGCTGAACATACTCTACCCTCAGAGCCATTGCCGTACGTCTGCGCAAGCACGACGCGCTGGACAAACTTGATACAGCAGATTCTCACAGCTGGTGATGCGCCCTCCCAAATGCGCAGGATTCTCTGCTTGATGGTGGACATCCGCTCCCACGTGGGCGTGTCGTAAGAATTGTTACATCTAGCAGACCCCAGGCCCCGTTAGCAAACTCCCCCATCTCGCAGCCGAGCCGTGGCGGGAAGAGTGAGAAGAGCAGTAGCGACGTACATCCACCTCAAGACGAGAGGGTATATACTGGAAGCGGCCTGGATGACGCTCTTCAGGACATAGGGGTCCTCCTTCGGATTCTCAACCATGCCTTTCAGGGCTTCCAGCACCAGCAGACTTAGGACCTCCTTTTCGCGCGACGGCAAGGCGGGCGTGGAAAAGGCTTCGGCGACGAATTCGGCGCCCCATCGCCGCAGCTCGGGGGGCGAGGTAGGATTGAGAATGGGCAGTATGCCCTGAACGATAGTCGGGTAGTAGCTGACATCGCCGAGGACAAGCCTGCGCGCATCATTCAGCTGTCGGATCTGCTCGCTCGCAGGCTGCTTGACTGTCGCCATGGCGGCGACGGACCGAAGCGAGGATTCGTGGCCCTTTCTCCAGCCTTGCGAGAGCGGTAGCGAGCAGTGTCGATACGACTTGCGCACCGCCGACGTAGTGGTACAGGTACAGGAAGCAGGAGGTGCCGCTCAAGCCAGAGGCGCGTCGCGAGCGTGATCGTGTTCGCGGGGCCTGCCGATAGAGGACGTCGCAGGTCTTCGTCGTCTTTGATCTCTACGGACAGCTGTTGAATCGGCAAGGGGGGCAAAAGAAAGGCCCGTTAATTCTGCGCAGAGAGCAAAGCTGGGGGGGCGAGTGAGATCGTCAGCCGTGTAGCTGTCTCTTCACCCTCATTCTCTCCCTCGTGGGTGCAGCTCGCTGGGAAAGAAGGCAGACAAAGTGGGCAGGTAGGCAGGTACCTATCCCGTCCTAGCTTTGGCCGTCTCCGTCACTAAAGGTGCTGCTGCAATGTGGGTCAACAGCACCAAAATGATAGATTTGCCGATAATTAAGCGAAAACCCCACTGAGGCTGGAGCTTTGAGGTCCCAACAGACAGCGCCTGAATTGAGGCTGCTGCTGGTCACGGAATATCCATCATGACCTCATTTCGTTCAAGCAAAACGGTTGTGTAATTCTAACTCTATTTACCGTCCTGGGTTAAATGAACATTCACAACCCCGCTTATTGTTCTCTAGGCGTTTACCAATCTCCCTCTATTCCTACCACGGCGCTGAGTCCATCTCTGGAGAGATACCTAAAAATAGGTGCAACGCACAGTACGGTACAGGCGCGGCCGCACGTGATCTCGAACAATTCCCGACGCCCATCTAGTCCTGACCGCCCTCCGCGAGAGCGGACCGGCAGAAAATCAAGCCACTAGGAAAGTGGCAGATAGCCTGACATCGCAAGAAACAGACAGGCATTGCAGGTTCGGGACGCCTTTGCTTGCCAGCAGAACAGACCGACAAGCCTGAGGAATTAGGATGGCCGGGTACGTATTTTTAAGACGTGGGTTGTTGCGGACGCTTCCCCTTGCCTTTCCTTACAATTCCTCGAGGCTCCATGTGCCCTGTTGCAGACGCCGGCTAACGAACGCCTGTGGGCTGATCGCAGAATCCAGAGATCCAGCTACTACGATAGGCAGGGGCAGTCCGCCGCGCTCATTCGCGCTCGCCGCCCCTACCTCGTGAAGAATGCCGTCCTAGGCGCCAGCATAGCCGCCTTGGCCGTGGGCATCTGTGAGTTGCTCGCATCTTACCTATCTACGTATTGGTGCGCTGGCCCCCACGGCGCAACGCCATGAACAGTCTCAGCTAAGGCTCGAGGTCCTCCTCCTCGACCCCATAGACGCCTACACATTACATGCGATCGGTCAGGACGAGTTTGAGGACGTTCGGGTTCCCGACGCCCCGTCACAAAAGCAAGCGCAGCAGCCACGGCAACTGCAGAAGCCATAGAGAGTGGACGCTTGAGCATGGATTCAGGTCGGCTTGCAGGCTGGACGCCCAGCCATCTCGACTCCAGCCGGGGAGACTCCAGCAGGGGAGAAAAGGGGCGTTGCATCCATAAGAGTGTGCTATCCCCTAGGAGCTGGCAGCCTCGGCCAGCGACAAAACTCACAGGTCGCCTATGGCCGCCGATTATCTCTCGTGGGAAGGGATCGGATCAGGTTAGAGACGATACGCTATCGTGAGACCCCACAGCTCCATGTACATTAACCATCGCCGATTAAGGCTATACCTCTCTCCTCCGAGTTCCGGAGTATCCATGACGCGACGCTTCCAGTTGTGCCACCGCAGCCGCAGCTAGCCTCCTGCCAACCTATACAAAAGAACCGTGCTATAAAGAAAAGAAGGCATAAACATAAACATAAGATACCGAGGAAAGAGGGGCTGTTGCCTAAAAAGGTGCTGCCCTGGTGTCCGCGCTCAGCCAACACGATGATCATACCCCAACGCGGTGAGAGTTCGCTCTATCATAATGACTGCGCAACCGGATCACGTTTCGACGATCGAGAATGCTCGTGTACTGCCGCCACCAACAGCCCCTTGGCCAAGGGAGACTCGCCGCCCGCCGTGTGACCGCTCGCGATGGTCGAATTAGTGCTGGAAGAAAAAAGACCGCCAGGTTGCTGGACATGGCCTCCATTTCGCGGCCCCATTGAAGGACTGCTCATAGCTTGCTCCTGCTGAGAATGCTGCCGTTGGATGTGATGAGAGGGGTGGTTAGGGTTTGCCCACGGTGTATCTGCGAGATACTGTTGACCCGCCGCTCCTAGACTGAACGATAGCCCGCTAAGCTCCTGGAACGATGGTGGCAAGGCTGCCTGCTGCTGTGACCCCTGCCGCGCCCGCTGCATGATGGGTGTTAGCATTGATGCTGCTGCTCTCAAGAGGGGGTTGGGGGTTGACACCTACAGCGATCTCTTCGAAGTCGTCCTCCACCTCTGCTGCTGAAGCCCCCTTGATGCAAGGCGCAGCAGGAAAGCCCTCATATTTAGCAAAGCCGGACAGGATGGAGACTTCCTTGTTGTATGCGATTGCGTCTTTTGTGCGTTGGTTTTTCGAGGCCGGGAATCGGATGCCATAGTCGGGGATGGTGTTGGCATGCCGCCGACGTTGCTGTTGAATCTGGTACCACTGCCTCCCCAAGTCGTCGAGGACCCGCTCCCGCGTCTCGCGGACGCTCTGGAAATATTGGCCGTGGATCTGGCCCCTCCGTGCTACGGCCCATCCCTTCAGCGTTTGCATGTTGAGCTTGTACTCCAGATCTATGATGCGTGTCTTCTCGTCGCGCCGGTCGTCTAAGCAGCGCATCATGGCCAAATACTCGGGGTGAGTCGGGTTATCACCCATAAGCATGGCTTCTTCTCGATTGAGCTGGTCGAGGCGCTCCTGGTAAAGTCTGCTCGTTAAGGTCGCACGTTAGCACGCCGCTGCGGTAGCAGTTGTGCCTATCAGCTGTGACCACTTACCGGTCTCGGAAGGTCGAGAAATGCCTCTCTATTTGTTGCAGCTGCTCGAAAGCGGCCTTTTTCCGCTCCACTGCATGTAGGTGCGCGTGTTAGCCAGTGGCGATTCTTAATTATGATCAGTTAGGTCAGGGGTCCGAAGGAGGTTGCACGTACGTTCTTCCTCGTTCCTATGGGCAGCCTCCGCTTCTTCATCATTGTCCACTTCCATGTGTTCATCTTCAGCTTGAGCCGGCCCCTCGTCCTCTACGGTGGTTGCAACCATATCGTCCGGCAACTCCCCGTTAGGGGCCCCTTGTCCGTCCCCCTCATCGGGACTGTTGCGCTTCTTCACCCTTTCGCTCCCTCTTGACCTCCTCGTCCTCATACCCTCGCTGACAGCGCTTTCCGCAGGGCCAGCCGTTCGTGTCTTGGCCGTTTTGGGTGTTTCGACACGCTCATCTTCGCTTCCCGAATGTTCGCCGCTCCGAGCATTTGTCGAGACAACCTCTCCGTCCTCGTCCACCGTGGTGGCATCCCCGTCGCGCTCGCGGTCCGCAGTGCCTATCGAACCAATGCGCTTCCTCACCGGTTGGTCAGACTCGGATGGATCGGTGGCTGGCGACCGCTTGCGCTTCCGCGTGTCCGTATTCAAGCTGTCGGTCGGGCCGACAGCACCGGCAGCCCCGTTTTCGACCGGCGCATTGGGTGCCCTCTTATCGAGCGAGGGCGACTTGCTACGTAGGTTTTTTGTGAGAAGTGGTCGGGAGTCGGGGTCGCTGCTCGCGTCGGAAGCGTTGTCGTCCTCCTCCTCTTCCCCTTGTTCATCGTCTTCGGAAGCGGGCTCGTCATTGCCCCCGCCTTTCACGCTTTCCATGTCCGCTCGGATCTGCTGTTTTAGCTTGCTTGGGCTGGGTTGGAATGCGCGATCGCGAGTTTGACCAAGCTTCTTGATAGCGCTGTCAGAACCGGTCTCGGGGGCGTCGCTGAGCTTGGCGGGCTTCTGTGGCGTATCGTAAAGTCGCTCCGTTTCGGCCTCGGAGTCGTTGACATCAACGTCGGAGAGGTTCGACTCCTCTTCGTTGTCTGTTCCCGACGGAGACGCGGGGCCAGAGAGCTCTTCGTCCTCGTCCAAGTTGACATTGCTCAGCGATGAGGAGTTGTGGTTCGGGACGTCGAGATCCATGTCGTCAGGGTCTGCATCTTTGTCTTCCACATCACTGAGAGGGCTAGACACGTTGCTCGGACTGGCTTCGAGAAGCGGTGGGCGGGGGCTGGAGACGGGAAGGGACACGGCCGTATCGCCAGTAGCCATCGTTTAGGAGGAACAATAAGAAACAAAAGTAGCCCTTAGTAGTTATAGTAAAAATAGGAGGCTCAGAAGTTGTATAAGGATTGATCGGTAGTGCAACAACGTCAGGAGGGCCAAGCGACTGTGTGTGGGGTCGAGTGTGCGGTAGAATGACCAGCTTGGTTCTGCGACGGGAAAGTTGTTTCCTTTCGCACTCTGCGCTTCTTCTTTTTCTGCCGAGGGGTAGGCGATTCGCTGATTAGAAAGGCCAAGGTAAATCGCGAGGCTCCCGGAGAGCTAGTCAACATGTACCAAGCCGCAGAAAAGTGCTGCTGGAAAACGTGCCGGCTTCTTTTCGCATAGAAAGAAAGGGACTGAAAGTTGGTGGGTAAGGTAGAATGCGCAACCGGCCGCAACTGCGGCACCCCCGATAGACCTCACCAAGCAGCTCCTCCCTCCGCGGCACAAAGAGGAGGGCGGTGGCCGACGGCAGAACTGGGGCGGTTACAAGCAGCACCCGACCCTGAACTCAACCCTCTTTGTAGGTATACGGTACTTTTAGGTACTTCAGGCTGCCTTGGTGTGTGTAAGCAATCACTAACAGATTGTTACAGTTTCAAACAAGAAAGATTTTAGTGCCGCATCCACAATTACCCAAAGGACATGGGACTGATTAGGTATCAAGACTGTCACTAGTCACCTCGGGCTGTCATCTATTGACTCTCGCAAAATTATGGGCCAATAGGAAAATCTCCTGATAACGGTGTTAATCCGCTTATCGGAGAAGACCCGCAAGAAAGTTTGCTCTATCAATTGAGTGCTTGCTATCCAAAGAAAACAAAGCAGAGGTCGATGGTAGAAAACATCCAGACTAGTCGAGGACCAAAGATAGCTTCCCTTGCTCAAGATGGCATCCAGGTAAGCATTCTCTCCTAGCACATAACTCCATAGTCAGTCTCGGCGGCTTAAAATTTCTATTTACAGTAGAAGGCCTGTTCTGTCTGCCTCTTCAAAGGCCGTCGACCCCGCCCTAGCAGCACTATTTGGTTCAAGCGTAAGCTATCACCAGCAGACATTATCCGTCGCGGAGATGATTACTGACGCCGCTTAGTCCGGGCCAGTGAAACTACGAGAGAAGGCTCGTGGCTTGGAATCTACGACCTCTCCCGCGGCACGAACAGCCAACGCTTCAGAGGATGAGGTGGAAGAAGAGGACAGTGAAGAGAGCGAGGCTGTAGATGGATCGGACGACGATGCCGAGGTTGATTCGGAGCAGTCATCAAGCGAGGGCGAAGACGATACTACGTCTTCGGCAGACTCGATCGATGGCACATCGAAGCCTAATCACGGACCGGGAGCTACAGCTCAGGCTGGTGGAAACTCGGAGACCGGAAAGAAGAACCGCAAGCGGAAGAGAGGTGGCCTCGACGGCGACAACAGCGATTTGGAATTGCAATACCTAGAGAGGCACGCCAGTAGCCGACCTCGGACCACGAAGGACTCGCCGAAAGCGGGCAAGGCCGCCGACGAAGAGGGGCTCGAAGAGGAGCTCGACGAGGCCGAGAGCGAGTCGGATGAAAACAGCAGCGACCCGGAAACGATGGTCCACGAATCCCTCGCGAAAGGCAAGGCCGAGAACGATGTGGAGAAAGCCTCTCGGACCATCTTCCTCTCCAACGTCAGCATCGAGGCAATAAAGTCCGGGGCAGCGAAGAAAGCCCTGCTTTCCCACCTCTCCTCCGTCCTAGATAAATTGGCGTCCCCTCCGCAGAAGATCGAGTCTCTGCGGTTCCGCTCTATTCCTGTCTCTAGTGCGGCCCTTCCCAAGAGGGCGGCCTATATCACCCAGGCCCTCATGGAGGCTACCACGAAGTCGACCAACGCCTACGCTGTGTATTCCTCAACTGCAGCTGCGAGGCAGGCCGTGGCGAAGCTCAATGGCACCGTCGTCCTAGATCGGCATCTACGAGTGGACAGCGTGGCACATCCCTCGCCCGTGGATCACCGAAGGTGCGTCTTCGTGGGCAACCTTGGGTTTGTCGACGACGAAACGATCATCAGCACGAAAGTCGATGAGGACGGGGAAGAGAAGACCGAGACACGCAAGAGGACCAAGTCGCCAATGGACGTCGAAGAGGGCCTCTGGCGTACGTTTGGGAAGCACGCAGGCAAGGTGGAGAGTGTCCGAGTCGTGCGGGACCAGACGACGAGGGTGGGCAAAGGCATCGCCTACGTCCAGTTTTATGTGAGTTGCCTCTCCACCACAAGGTACCACCTAGGGGGTCTATGAGTCCACAGAATTAACGGATGGTGGCGTATAGGATGACAACTCTGTCGAAGCCGCGCTGCTCCTCGACGGCAAGAAGTTCCCCCCTCTGCTGCCCCGCAGCTTGCGCGTGAACCGCTGCAAGGCTCCGCACAAGACCGCTCGGGCCATAGAGCGCTCGAGGGCGAGCAAGACTCCCACGGCGGCAGGGAGCACCACGCCTCGCGGTAAAAACAAGTACGTGCCGAAGCCGACCGCAGAGGAGCAGACTCTTGCTGGCCGGGCTGCCAGGCTACTCGGAAAATCCGCAGCGTCTCGCAAGGGGAAGCACGAAAGCGGCAAAGGCAGCATCCCGGCTCGGTCTCCGTCGTCGCGGGAGAAGACGTTCAAGTCGCCCGAGGAGGTTGTCTTCGAGGGGCAGAGAGCCAGTGCCAAAGACGGGAAGCGAAAGAAGTTGGGGAAAAAGGAGAAGAGTTATCGGGTGAGCAAGAACACGGCATCGAACAACAAGAATCGGCAGGCTCAGCGGACGGCGAAGTGGCGCCAGAAGAGCGGCACAGCCAAGCCGCAGTCGTGACTGTGAGCCTGTGCGTGCTGCTGTGTTGCATTTATAGGGCTTTAGAGCCAACCTAGCCTAGGTACTTCAGGTAAGTAGGCTATGCTAGAGTCGTACAATCATATGTACGTACCTTTACTACCCCCATGCATCAGAGGCCAGAAAGAGCCACTTAGTACCTACGGGATCAAAGTTCGTAATAAAAAAGAAGTCATCGCCAGGGTCGACGCTCGTTTTCATCATCTCTTAATTAATGTACGGAAGGGGGACTCTAAAAGATTCATTTCAAAGCATGCAGTGAGAACAATAAAAGATAGGTAGGGCCGGACAAAAAAGGTGTGGTAAAAAAAAAGGCAAGGGAGGTATCGTTTTTCCTAACGGATGACGCAGCATCGAAACACAAAATAAAGTCGGTTTCCTGTGCCTATTCTCTCTCCTTTCTTCTTCTCTCCTCCCCCCACGACCATCAGGAAATATCAAAAGATCCCACGCAGGAAGGGATAGTTATCCATCAGCGAATCGTCATCCTTGTTCCACCGAAAGCGAGATATCGAAGCCACACAAAACCATTCGCCCTCTAAAGATATCTTCCCAAAGACGAGGTGCTAAACTAGCGTGCGGCTCGTAGCTCCGAAGCCTCTCGCCAACTATTTCCACGAAAAGAGCTAGGTAGCCAGGGCATTCTTCACATCGATATCCACACAGCAAAACTTAGTACTCGGCCTCGCCCTCCTCGGGCTCGAACGAGTCGGCGGCGACCTCTTCGTAGTCCTTCTCCAGAGCCGCGAGATCCTCACGAGCCTCGCTGAACTCACCCTCCTCCATACCCTCACCGACGTACCAGTGGACGAAGGCGCGTTTGCTGTACATAAGGTCGAACTTGTGGTCGAGGCGAGACCAGGCCTCGGCAATGGCGGTCGTGTTGGACAGCATAGAGACGGAGCGGTCAACGCTGGCCAGGCCACCGTCAGCCGGAGAGGCGGTGGGGACGGCCACGGGCTTCTGGTAGTTGATGCCGATCTTGAAACCGGTAGGGCACCACTCGACGAGGTTGAACGACGCCTTCGCCTTCAGCGCCGCAACAGCGGCGTTGCAGTCGCGAGGGACGGCATCGCCACGGTACAGGAGGGCGACGGCCATGTACTTGCCGTTACGGGGATCGCAGACGACCATCTGGTTGTTGGGCTCGAAGCCTGCAAGGAGAGGGCGACATTAGCCATCCGCAACCGTCGAGCACTCTGCCGAGCGAGGGAGTATTATAATCACGTGGCTGCACTGCACTTACACTGGAAGGTGAGGTCGTGGACCTTGAAGCTCTCGTGGGCACTCTTCGCCGCAGAAATGACAGGCGCGTAGCTGATCAACGGGTAGTGGATACGGGGATAGGGCACAAGGTTGGTCTGGAACTCGTTGAGATCGACGTTCAGAGCGCCATCGAACCGCAGGGACGAGGTGATAGAGCTGACAACCTGGGCGATCAGCCGGTTCAGGTGCTCGTAGCTGGGACGAGGGATGTCCAAGTTCCGGCGGCAGATGTCGTAGACGGCCTCGTTGTCGACCAGGAAGGTGCAGTCAGAGTTCTCAATGGTGCTGTGGGTCGACAGGACGGCATTGTACGGCTCAACGACGGCCGTCGACACACGCGGCGCAGGGTAGACGGCAAACTCGAGCTTGGACTTCTTACCGTACTCGGTCGACAGACGCTCAAGGAGGAGGGCGCCGAAGCCGGAACCGGTACCGCCACCGAAGGAGTGGAAGATCAGGAATCCCTGGAGGGAGTTGCAGTTGTCTGGAACGATAGAGCTCAGTCTTTGTTTCCCCCCCCCCCCATCAAGGGCGATAGGGAACGCCGTCTCCGCATGTGCACATTCGATAACTTACCAGCAACACGGCGGATGCGATCGATGACGTTGTCAACCATCTCCTTGCCAATGGTGTAGTGGCCACGGGCGTAGTTGTTGGCCGCATCTTCCTTGCCGCTGATCAGAAGCTCGGGGTGGAAGAGCTGCCGGTAGCTGCCGGTGCGGATCTCGTCGATCGGCGAGGGATCAAGGTCGACGAAGATCGACCGAGGCACATATTTGCCATTGCTAGTCTCGGTGAAGAAGGTCTCGAAAGAGCCACCGTCGCCGAGGTCCTTGGAGGCGTCGGGGTCTGGACGGCCGTCAGCGCCCAGCCCGTGCTCGAGGAGGTAGCTAGGTCCACGTTAGCCTAAAAACTCCAGATGCAGCTAGGAGGGCGGTGTGAGTTTCATACAGCTCCCATGCGCTGTTGCCGAGCTGCGTGCCGGCCTGGCCAAGGTGAAGGTGGAGGACCTAGAAAGATAGAGAATAAGTGTGAGCTCCTTGCTGCTCGACGTAGGCTCGTCGACTTGTTTTGTCCCCGACCCCCAGGCGTGTTAGTTGCCGCGGCCGAAAGACGGCACCGTCCGCGCGCAGCGGCCTGGAGCGAACAGCTAACAGCACTAGGCACGAGAGCGTGGCAGTGATCCGAATGGCTGCCGCCGTGCTTGCAGAAGCTGTAACACGATGGCGATATCGCACCGCAAACAGCCTCCGGCTACCTAAGACAGAGACTGCATCTCGGTCTGGGGGTCGGGAAGAAAACAGAGGGTAGGTGAACGGACACCGCCTCCGTGCTGAAGCACAGCCGAGACAATTCGGCCGTAGACATGGGGCCAACACAAGAATTCCAGACATCGCACTTACCTCGCCCTTCATGGTGGCTCACGGTGCTTGCAAGTCTTGCGGTAAAAGATAGATCAGACGAGGCGAATGTCAGAATATTAGTAGGTCGACAGAGGTCTAACGGGGGAAGGACAGTGAGGAAAAAAAAGGAGAGCAATCGCAGTGTGAGAGTTGGAGAACCTCCAGCAGTTGAGTTGTGGGAGTTTCAGTCGAAAAAAGGAGGGGCAATTTCGGCGCGTTGGCAGAAAAGTATCGCTACCTGGAGTGTCCACGTCGCAGCTGCAGGGAGCTAGGGCCTCAGTACAAACTAATAAACAACCGCGATGGATAGGTGCCCCGGCGGTCCTTCACACCCTTCACACCGCTTCTACGAGAGCTGTTGAAAAGGGCCCCTAAAGCGCCCCAAGCCCCCCCTGGCTGGTGCGTTCGTCCGCTGCAAGGCCCGTCATGGCTGGTAGCTTGCGCCCTGATTGGCTGCACCCTGCAAGGGGCAGGCCAACGCAGACCCAGCGCCGCCAGAAAAGCTCAGGGCCTTGCCGGTGCCTCCCCCGCCCGCCCTTTTCCGCGCCCCAACAAACCCCCCACAATTGCAACGTCAAATGAACTCCTATCATTTACCTAAGGTAACCCAGTCTTCACGCCATTGCCCCGTCCGGCCTAACCACAAACTCCTGCGGGCTAATGTACTCGCTCTGGCCAGAATCCAGCTGCGTACCTATTCTGCATATCCTCCTGCAAGTCGCGCTTTTCTGTGCCTGATCCTCCAGGACGCCGCCCCCAGTCGCGACAAGGGAGGAGCCTCGGCGTCAGGAAGGCGGTGGAACTCAGATCAACTTCTCAGCAAGGCCAGCCCCTGCAGGCAACAACGCTAAGGGTGGGGAGTGGAGCAGAGGACAATTGGAAAAGAGACGAAAGAGAGACCGGCAGCCGACGCCGGAAAATCAGAGTCACAGGGACAGAGCGTCGTTATAGGGTGCCTCGAACGCTAATGAATGGCGGCCGTTGTGAAACCAGAAGGTGATCGGACGCCGGACCAAGCGTTTTGCATGTTCCAGCCATGCAAGAATCCCTTCGACGACGTCAATTCAATTACAGACAGCACTTGCACGGGCCTACCCCTGTTACAGCCCGCTGTGCCAATGACGGGCGACCCTTTCGCTGGGACTGACGGCAGCGCTACCGAACTTGGCCGGCCAAGCAGGCACGGGGGCAGCGGGCCAGCAGTTAATTAGCGGTGCTCTGATGCTCGCGGAGTACTCCGTGGTACACTGTATCCACTGTAGACCATGCTGGATTTCCATCGAATCCACCCTCCTGAAGCGATTTTGCTAAATGAAAGGCAGCAGCTCGCACAGCCCATTCACTACACGAACGACAGAAAGGTCGTGTGAATCGGAACGCTTGCCTGGGCGGCTGTCAACTGCTACGAAGTACTCATCCCGACGTCGCCGACACCCTATGTTCACAGTACGAAGACGGCAAGGCACGCCCACCCAGTGCGGCCGGGCCGTCATCTCGGGAGCAAACTAGCAGGCGGTACAGCAGCACGCACCCAGATATATCGGGTGGGTGCCGCCTTGTTGCCGGGACATCGCTGCGGCGCAACAGACGGGAAGGGTGCCTGCCCGATCTACCGTAAGCACAGGGAGACGGGACGCTTTGTCAATACGGCAATGGGAGCAGCTCCTTTTCTTGACGACTGGCCGAAAAACAAATAACATATTATATACCGCGCCACATCTACTTTATTAGCACCTAGGTCCCGCGAGCGCTTTCTGCGCTTTCTTTTTCTCGTGCTCTCTATTTGCATGCATTCTTTTACACCGCAGGCGCGCATTTCTGTATCATCTTCTTTCTCCTGCGCACGTTTTGTTGCCCAGGAACCTTTCCTTACCGGGCATATCCACTTCCTGTTTCGAGAAGCGCTCGCCTGCTCCGTACTGCCTGCAGAATCTATCAGGGATTACTTAGCCGCTGTCTCCGAGTAAGCGGCATTGCTCTACGGATTACAGCTTGTTCGTTCTATGCGCCACTACCTCGGGGGAACTTTCCGTGCTGCCTTACCCTGTCGGTACTAGGAGCGCCCATCAAACGCTCATACCGACGCCACCTGAGCCACAACACACGCGCCATCTCCCTCCGAAGCAGCGCCGCTCGCAAACAAACCCAACCCGACACGCTGGGCCTTGCCTTACCACCTATGATCTCGTCCCGGATATGAGATATGCGCAACCGACTTCACAAGCTTTCCCCCGCCGGCTCCTCCAATTTCAGAATTCACCAAGACCCCGAGAGGAGTACGTATTCCCCCAGGGTTTCCGGGCGTTTCCCCCGCCGTGACCTAGCCCTGTTTTTCTTCTTCCCAGTTTGCCTACATTCCAAGATATGGCAGGGTTCGCCTATGGAGATACCACCGTCCCGGTGGAAGTTCACGGGGAGCCTTCTTGTTTGCATATTGCGCAGGATTGGCGTACCCGGAGTCGTTTTCTCCTTGGCCCTGGCTGGCCCAATACTTCACGGATGATCGGTTCTGCGGGAAGCCAACCGTGCTGACATTTGGGTAACTAACAAGGCACAGTCACGCCCGTTCGGGATCCGGCGCCGTCTGCGCCCAATGACTCGCCGAGACCTACCCTGATCCCGGCCTCCCGGGGTGTTATGAACTCGAGGACTATGAGCAGCAGCGTTGGGTCGCGCCACGATGGCAAACCGCCCCCCTCCGCGCCTCCCGCGCCCAGTCCAGCCCTCCCGAATAGCGGTACCAACCTTGGGCGCAGCGCTTCCACTATCAGGGCCGTCCCCAGCTCTGACGAACAAAGCCGACCCTCCTTCGACGACGAGGCGTCCTCAAACGCATCTCCGTACCCGACTAATAATCTCAGCCCCACCCTCTCTAGCGCGGACAGCAGCGTCAGCGCCGCTTCATCAGCATCGCAGGCGCGCCAGGACGAAATGGCGCACCCGAGTCCGGAGTCAAAGCACAGCACGCCGGTGACCGCTCCGGAAACCAACGCGCCAGCATCAGACGTCCCGCTGAGGACGACAAGCCACGGCGCCTCGGCCGGAAGCACGGGTGCGGACGGTTCCGCGGACGTGGATATTCCGGAGAGGGAAAGTAGCCTTGGCGCTGTCTCCTCAATGAGGCCTCCTGGAGGCGGCGGCCCAAATTCAGGCTCGAGCCCCGGTCGGGCGGCAGCCCGCGGTTTGAGTCACGATCACCAGGAAGACGGCCCCCCCGGGGCCGGAGCCAACAGCGCGGAAGGAGTGCCCAATGGCTGGGACGCGACTGTGGGCAAAGCCGGGCTCGGGAAGACGGGTCGTGTGATCAACCGGCTCGTCTCCGACAACGAGTCTTTAAAGCGCGAACTTAAGATCGAGCGCCTAAAGGCAGACGAGGCAAGGCAAGCAGCCCGACTGCTCGAAGACAGGATGGAACGCCTGGTGTCCGACTACGAGAGCCGCCTGCTGGAGGCCAACGTCACAAAGACGCTCCTTTCGAGGAAGGAGCGGCAAGTGGAAAGCCTACAGGCCGCTGTGGACCTGGAGAAGAAGAGAACGACGGACGCTCAAGGCCGAGAACGAACGTGGCGAGACGAGATGGAGAGGATTAAATCAGAAACGAAGCGCCAAGTAGAGGACTCTACAAACCAGGCCCTGTTGATGGAGGGCCGGTACAACGCCATCAGCAGTCACTGGAAAGATCAGGGCGAAGAGGTTAAGAAAGCCATGGCCCGGATGAGGAAGGAAATACAGGGGCTGTTAGCAGAGCGGCGCCACGACGACGAGAAGATCGCAGTGCTCCGAGACCTATGCGACCAGCAGGACAGCAATATCAAAGAGCTCCAGCGGCAGAAGGAAGAGATTGCGCAGAAATACCGGGACTACAGAGGCGAGCAAGAAGATGCCCTTCGGGATATAAAATTGAAGGCGGCTGAGAGGGAGGCACGGCACGAACGCACCCTGCAGGAGGCTAAAGAGGTTCTCGACAAGCTGAAGTGGGCGCTCAATATCAAGAAGAGCATCGAGTGGGCGTCATGAGTGGCGCGTCAACGGCCATATCGGGTCGGCCGCGCTATTCGAAAGACCACGACACATTCACCATCACCTCCGGCCTGGCCCACAGGCCTGCTACCTTCTGAGGCGCCCCTAGGCTCCCGCTGTCCCCTAGAGAACAGGCGCGGGCGAATCCTACTAGGCCTTCACTGTCTGCCTGCCATGCCGCAGAAATCTTTATAGCCAGATGGTACGCGGTCGGAGTATCCGCAATGAGGATGCCTCCGTGCCCAGCCCAAAATAACAGCTGCCGTCAAGCATGTCGGCTTCACGACCTATTATTGCGGGCCGCAGTTAGGGTATTGGGCCCCGAAAAGGAGGCCTAGGAGGAAAAGCCGCCACCAGTGGCTCCGGCGTCATAATGGCCAGGATATGCGGGATGCTCTACTTATCGAGCGCTGCTGCGGGGGTTCGGGGCTGGGTATCATGGCGATGGGAGGGGGTTTGACGGATCTGGAGTCTAGGGCAGTTTTTGGTTTACAAGAGTTCTTGTTTTACTTTACTACCTCCTTTCCCTTGCGGCGGAGCAATGTTACGGATAGAGATACCTGAACGGCATGGGAGGGAGATCGATCATGAAAACTAGGGTGGAAATACTGGCTGTTGCTGCCGTCCTGCCAAGGTTGCTAGGTTGTTTTGGGTACACTGTATACATACATATAATCGAGGTAGTATAGCGCCTCGAGACGACGGATTGTTATATTATTTTGTATTTGTGCGCGCTCGTCTTTCGATTGCTCTCCTTGCCTTGTACCCGTGGCCGCACATTGCCCTGAATAGATGTTAGCCCCCTTTTGCGCCAATTCTATTCTATCCATGCCAGCCCACCACCTCCCGAGAGGGTTATCCACCCCATATGTACCTACATACCGGTACCTATCTAGGTAATTAGGTACCTATCCCTATAGGTATCTATGGGTATTCAAGCGGGTGACGAAGGTCAACCTCGATGCGCGTTTGGGAGGAGTTTTCATCAGTGCCCGAGAGGTGCTTACAGCACCCATGAATGTTCCTGTTGGGAGCTCTTGTGCTAGTAGCATAGAGACTGGAAGTGCCGTCACTATTGGGAACTGAAATTCTGCAGAGGGTCGATAACGTAGCAGCGGGCTCGAGGGAGGAGGGAAGGGCGGGTGCCCTTCGCGCCTTCCAGGTTCGCCTAGGGCAGTAGTGTTCAAGAGAAACCTGCCTTCCGAGGTTGAGACGAAAGCCACGGACCTGCCTTTATGCGCAAGGCAAGTCCTCGTATTTCTGTGGCCTGTAAATCGCATTCTCGCAATCTACTGCTCAAACTAGCATTGTTCGCCTTACCCTAATCCTCCATGAAGGTACCCCCTTTCCCCCTCCCACATCGACAAGTTTCTCCCTGAGATATTCAAGATTGGCGTTTGGCTACCGCGATTCTATTATCTCGTCTGGGAAGGCCAAATTTGAGGCTTTACCGGGCAACTTCCTGCAGGGGGCCATCCTCGGCGCCAGGCCTCAATTGATGCCCCCCGCGTGTCCCTGGCAGACTAAGGCACTCAGGAGGCCATTGATTGCTACGCGCACGCAACTGACCGCCTCGTTTTCTGCCAACTTCTTTTCAGCACCGCAAACTTGAGCCGTGCCCACCTCTCGTGTGTTTACCCAGCTCGCCGGTCAACGACTTGAAAGGCAACAACGAAGCTCATTGGCAACCAACCACAAGGGAGGCGCAAGCGTCAGTCCGCGTCTGTGTCGACCCAATTTCGGCTCCAACTTGCTTTCTATCGCCCCTACGCACTTAAGAGGTTTTACTTCGGCCCATCACCTCCCACTGCGACAGATCTCGTCTATCAATGCTTTTTGGCGGGGAAAACAGACTGCACCATGGAAGGGTTCGTGGAATTCTACCTCACCAGCATAATTGAGTATCGGCAGGGGGGCATCGAGCGCATACTGAAATCCCTCCGATCGTACAATATCGTAAGTTCACTGGTCTCCAGCCCCATTTAGCATCCAAGCTTTTACATATTATTCTGATACTGGAATTGACCCTACTGCTTCCAGCCGGATGCGGACTATACCCACGACGTCGAGACCAACTGGATAAAGGTTACGTGCCACCCTGACCATGTCAAATCGATCAAGGATAACATGGAGAGTATCCAGTTGGACACTGAGATCAACCTTGATATGGACGATATCCTGGTGCCTGAGAATATGGACGTCAGTTGATCCCGACCCCAGGCGTTTTGGGCCATCTTATTTACTTTCTATACAGGAGGAAGAGCAGGAGTGGATGAAGGCAGACCAGGTCTCGGACGCGTTCATCGAGACTGCGGAGCGGGACGACGACCAATGCCCGGCAGCTTTCGACGAGTACCCCGTCACCCATGTCTGGGCCCGGATTGACAAGGACACACCACCCAAAGTGACCATCGGCAGCATCCTCAGCGAAGAAGACCGACAGGTCCTTTGCCGATCCTCAGGCGTCTTCATTTCGTATAACCTTTCCGGTAGAGTTGTCTACATTGGAGGTGATGTGAAGTCGGATGTCGACGATGTCGTCGAAAAGCTGGAGAATTTGCTGGCCGCTTTCGTAAGCAGAAAAGGAAACAACCGAGAAAACAGGCGGGAGACCTGGCGAGGGGAGGCAGAGGCTAACATTACTCACAGGAGCGAGGGTCGCTTCCGGCAAAGCATCTTCTATATTCGGAAGCAAACGCAGCCTACACGGTGGATGTTCGATATATGGCTCATATCAGTCACAGCTTAGTGGCGTCAACGATTTTCGAGCCCCCTATCCGCGGCGTTGCCGGCCTGGCCGCTCGTTATGCGGCCCTCTACAGGAGTTACGCGGCCCTACGCATCTGCGTGTACGACCCGTCGAGAGAGATGGTGGTCTCGCTCTTTGGACCCAACGGCAAACCTGTCTTCAATCCTACGGACGTGCGAAAGTCGGCCCGTTGGCTCCAGTCATTCCAGTATGCAGCAAAGCCGCGAGAAAAGAATATGGAGGATCGCTCTGAGCCTGACGCCTTCCCAATCACCCAGTCCCTGGAGTCTATGTCCCTAACGGAGCACGTAGAGTCCTGGGTGGCAAACGTGCTATCGTCAGGACCCGAATTTGACGCGAGCAGTCCGCCAGTTGCCTCATCTTCGGAACGCGGAAACTCAGCCGACCTCGGAGACAGCAGAACTCAAACCAGTGCGACTCTGGGCAATCTTGGGCCCATTATCGGCCTAGAGACATCGACTGCACGTGAGGGCCATAACGGGGAACGGCCCAGTGAGGGTTCTGGCGCCCACATAGGCTTGCCGGAGAAGGATGATGCGGCGCACAGTACCCCCGTGCAAGATCCAGACAATCACCCCGAGAATCGATGGAAACAACTTGAATCACTGGGACTGCTTCAACTGAGACGCGATTTTGCTCTTCGTGGCCCAGGAAAGAACAGGCCTTCCCTCGAAAAGACGGTGCGGCGCGAGGTAGAACCTCAGGGAAGCTGTGCCGAAACCAACCCAGCAGCCACAGGGGCAACGGAGACTCGTCGAATGAGCCCCTTCACTCCTGCGCCGATAGGGGTCCAATCCCCGCCCACACCACAGCCGCCAGCTACTCTCGAGGAGGGGGAGTCCGCCGCAGGCGTCGGAAGTTTTGGGGACGGGAGACACATTTCCTTCAGTATGCAGCCTCTGGTGCCGACCGTCCAGACCGATAACGAGGCATCGTCGCGCCGCTTTTACTCGACCATGGAGCAGAAGGCACCCTCGAAAGCCCAGGGCGAGGCCAAGGCCAAGGACCCGGACCAGGACAATGAGGATAGGAGAGCTAAGGACCACAGGATGGAGATGATAGCGGAGAGCAAGAGGGCAATACCAGGTCCTGATCTGCAGCCCAGGTTTGTCCACGACCTATCTAGTGCTCTCGAAACAGCGGCGACCTCCATGAGAATCAAGGTCGGCAAAATTCGTCTCTGGGCTGACCTCGGCCGAATCTGCATCATCGACCCTACCCCAAACGGAATGGCTTACAACACGCCCGACCAAGTCCCCAATGGCTGGTACCCCGACCACCTTACGGAGAGACTCGATAAGGGCTGCCAGTCATCGGCAAACGTGGAATTCACCAAGATCCTTTCCATTTTTGGCGGAGATGCAGACCACCTCCCAGGCATCAAAGATGACCAGGGCAATCGGCTATGGAACGCCCAGCACGAGATGCGAGTTGTGTACGAGTTCAGCTGCCGCCGCACCGTTCTCGACGAGGATGGGAATAATCGGGCAGGGGACAGCTTCACCGTGGCGATCGATGGGACCAAAGCCGGCGAGTTTACATACAGCATCCAGCAGCCGGCTTACGGTGCCGGACCGGTCTGGATCCATTGTATCCATCGCGCCTGGGATGTTCGCTTTAGCATGAGCTGCAATGCTACGGCTAAGCTCGAGCGAATGTATGGCCCTTATGCCAGGGCCCTTCTGCGGTCGCTCGTTATTCGGTGAGTGCCCCCGCGCCAAGTTCACTCCCGCAAGCCTGCTTCCTCGTGCTAACAGTCGCCAACTCGCAGTCCCGGGACGGCGGGTGCTCCTAGCCTGCAAGTCGACAACGACAACGAAGTTCAGGTACAATGTGGTATCCGCTTCTTCACTCAGGTCTACGCCGTCCGTGTGCGCCACGTTGCGAGGTTTGCGAGCAATGATGAGAAGAGCTTCCTGGACGTCACCTACGTGCGGAACATGGAGCTCGACTGCAGGCAGTCAACGTCCAGGAGGCATGGTGTTATCCGAAGCAGGCTGGTTAAAGACAGTCTTGAGGAGGGCAAATTCGGGTCTTGGTATGAGGTCTCTCTCTCGTCGCGCAAGGCCGATGAAATCTTCCAGGAGAACGAGACGAAAGACGTTGGCGCCATGGCAGCGTGGACCGGCAAGACCCTGGCGGAGGCCGGGGTCTTTGAGGCGATCTACGGGCCCGCGCTCGCCATGGTGAAGAAGATGGACGGGGTTGGGGTGCTAGTCGACAACGGCCAGGACGCGAAAAAGCAAGAACTTCCATCTCGGCACCTCAAGGAGGCTACAGCTGTGTGGGAGCAGCGCAAGAAGAAGTATGAGTTTTGGTGAAGGGGCTGCCGGGCAAGTGCTGCCGGGCTCGGGGTATCGGCCTGCCTAGGGGAAAGGGCTGGACCGTATTCGCCATGGACGACGGACGAGAGTTATTGTGTGAGAAACTGCGACCGCTGGTGTTAGTATCGGGGGCTTCATAAGGTCCAATAAAAGTAGTTGTAGGCCACGGGGATGGTAGCGCTGCTCAGTCTCGTGGTCGGAGAGGGGAGGAATTAGAGAAGGAAGAAGGGATACAGTGCATATCGACGACGGCGGGTGGGCGGTGTAGCGCGTGATCTGCCTTACGTAATGCTCTGGGATCAGGGAGGAGCGCGTCAGGATTTACGGCCGCTGCCGTAGAGAATTGCTTTCTGTTCTATTGATAATAACGAGGTTGCGTTGTACATAATAATGGTATGTCTTGAGGGATGTGTCAGTGCCGAGACGGGGAGGTTGGCGACCCGTCTACCTGAAAGGCACGAGCACAGTAATGGAGAGGCCACTTAATCTACCTCAGACGCGCGGATGGTGCTGCGCTAGCTCCCGTGCGTTGGCCTGACAGACACGGGCGACGGGATCATCACGAGATGATGGTGATCCGGATGGCGAAGAGGTGGAAAGGACGGAATGATGAGCAGGGGTCGGTAGCACTAGCTGATAAGGCACGCAGCAAGTCGTCCAGCCACAGTTGGAGCTTGCGCTCCGTAAAGCGAAGCCGATTGGCCGATTGGGGACGTTTCCCCATCCCCTCCCCGCAGGAAGCTCCATCTTGGCACACAGGTACACAGGCACACAGGCACCAGATGGCCACAGGCTGACGGTGGAAGGTGCCTGGGAGGCCCACGTCAGGAAGCTGTACCCACCGTGCTACAGGGCCACAGTCACCCACCTACGTCGTCGCCTAACCCCAATTCTGACGCCAGTCCATCGTGAAGTCCGGCCGAGGTGCCGGCCGCCCGTAGAGGTACCTGGGGGGAGCTCCGTCGTGCGATTCGATCCAGCGCCGCCGGCGGCCAGTCGAGCCGGGCACCAGGTACTATACCCGGACCTACAGGTAAGGTGGCTGCCCAGCTACCCGCCCCTCGGATTTCCCGCGCAGGCGAGATAGCAACAGGTAGGTAGAGGTACCTTGCCCACCTTGGTAGGCTGCCCGGTAAGTGCGAGCCGGACAAAGGCCCAAAACACAAATAAAAGGGTAATCAAACACCACGCCCGGCGGCGCATCACATCCTCTCCCTCTCCCTCTCCCTCTCCCTCTCCCGCAGCAGACCAGCACGACGACTTCGTGGAGTCTCCCGTCCGGAACCCCAATATTTTCAGCTCTCAGTTCTCACGGCCGCATCACTCTTACCCATCGCACAATCACAATTATCTCCCTCAGCAGCCGCGTTACTAAAGGTACCTGAGCTCTGCTCGCCCGCCTCCGTACGGAATCGCCGGGCCAAGTCGGAAAAGCGAGGAAGCACGATCCGACAGCCAATTGCCGCCGCCACGATGCGCAACGTCGTGTTCATCGCGCTGGCGACCGCCGGCCTCGTTGCTGCGCAGAACTTCACGATCAACCCGAACAATGTGGATCCCACCACGCGAGGTCAGTCGACGCCGCCTTCGTACCTGTCTGCGTGACAAGTTGCCGGGCCAGGACTGACGCGCAAGCAGCCGGTTGGTGCCAGGGGCAGCAGAACACGTGCGGCACCCTCTGCGCGAACAACCCGACGGCGAATGACTGCGACCCGGTACGTCTGGCTGCCCTTCTCGTGCTCTCGCGTTCTCGCGTTGCCGGCGGGATCACTAACGTGCGGCGCTAGACGACCCTGGACTTCGACTGCCTCTGCCAGAACAACAGCGCGCCGGGCCTCCAGTACTACCTGCAGACCATACCTACCGTACGTCTCCCCCCCCCCCCCCCCCCCCCCGGGGCCCCCCCCCCCCCCCCCCCCCTCCGCCCCCGCCCCCCCCGCATCGGGGCTGCGCGCGGCGGGCGGGCGGGGCCAGGCTAACGTTGCGTGCGCGGGGGATGTAGTTCGTCTGCAACGAGGCCTTCAAGGAGTGCAACGACGCCAACGTAGGCAACGCGCAGGGCCAGGCGAACTGCACGAACTCGATCCAGAAGAAGTGCGGCACGCTGGACCCCAACAAGGCGGACGTGGGTGGCGGGTCGTCGCCGTCGCCGTCGGCGTCCTCCACGGGCGGCTCCGGCGGTTCGTCGCCGACGGCGAGCGGCTCCACGGCCTCCCCGACCCCTTCGGCTACGCACGGGTCCGGCGCCATCAGCTTCGAGGCCTACGGCAACGCCGTTGCCGCCCTGGCCGTGGGCCTCTTCGCCTTCCTGCTATAACGGGGGCGGGACTGGCTCGACGATGCTGTCGGTACTGGACGCGGCGAGAGCTGCGCGGTGGTCGCGCGGTGGTCCCGCTCGCCCCGTCCCTCTCTTTCCCCCTCCCTTTCCCCATCTCTTTCCCCCTCTCTTCCCCCCTCCCTTTGCCCCTCCCTTTGCCCCTCCCTTTCTCCCTCCCTTTCTCCCTCCCTTTCTCCCTCCCTTTCCTCGGCGTATGGGAGATTTCGCATTAGCGGTGGGCTTGACGACCAGCCCTGTTCCTGTCTACCATTCTGTGTCTATATGGGCGGATAATGAGTGAGGACCGGCCCCGCTAGGCGGGGTGATTAATTCACGAGGAGACGAGCACGAAGCTTTGACGACGACCGAGATTTGATATGACGGGCGAGAGTCGGGGTGGCACGAGGTGCCAAGCATGGATGGTGGACTATGGATGATGGACTGGGATGCGTTGTTTTTTTTTATTATATCCCCCGTTTCCTCCCTCCCGTTCTCGCCGGTGCAGACTGTACTGTTCCTCCCGTTCTCGCCGGTGCAGACTGTACTTGTTCCGCCTCCGCAGCGGCGCCTACGTACAGGTACCTACTTAGCTAGCAGACAACGATCACTGTCGACGAAGGAAGATCACGGCGCGCACGCGTCTTTAAGCTTTTTGGTGCACGAGTGCAACCTGCGCTGGCCCGTGACGTGAGATCACCAGCGAGCGGCCGTCTGTGCGCGAGTACGGATTACGGTGCTACTCCATGTACGCAGGCGGGTGGCGCTTTCTCGGCAGGCCTCGCCCAATGCCGTGTCTGCGCGTCCGTTACAGCGGGCTCCCGTCGTGCCAGCTGTGGGCGGCAGAATGATTGGCAGCTGCCGGCCGGTTCCAGAAGGGGATCCACGAGCGACGAGCGGCCGCCAGCAGCTTCCCAGCAGTCGAGGCAGGCCCAGCAGGCCCAGCAGCGTGCCAGCCGGAAACGGAAAGCTGGAGACGGAAAGCTGGAGACGGAAAGCTGGAGACGGAAAGCGGGAGGAGGGGGGGGACGATTGGGCCAAAGGCCGCAGACAGGCTGGCCGCCACGCATCGCCACAACCACGTATGTGTGCTCCCGAACGCGATATGCCGGACAATGGACGCATGCGCCGCTGTCATTGGGGGAGGAGGCTGCCTGCCAGCAGCCCGCCCGCCCGCCCGTCTGGCTGTCTGGCTGTCTGGCTGTCTGCCTTGGCCCGGCTCGCTTTTTCCTCCCACTCTTTTCGGCCGGGCAGCGATGGCGCACCCTCGCGCCCGGCAGCCTTGTCAGCAGCATCGGCGGCGGCGACCGGGCAATCTCGTCTCGACAAGGCTACCACTGCCACTACCACCACGTCCACTACCTCCACCACCACCTCCACCACTATCGCCACCTCCATGAGCTGAATCAGGCTCGAACTGGATCTCGTCGTCGCGCCCGTCCACGCAGCGGCGGCAGCACATGTGTGGTCCCCGAGCCGAATGAAGGATGATGGGCGGGAAAAGGGACTCGCCTTGACCACTGCGCCTGCCTGCCTGCCTGCCTGCCTGCCTGCTGCTGCTGCTGCTATTGCTGCTGCTATTGCTGCTGCTGCTACTGCTGCTGCTTCTGCTGCTACTATTGCTGAGGTGGTACTCGTACTACTCGTCTGCCTGGTACTGATCCTGTCTCGCATCTTCGCATCTTCGCGCCACCCTAGCATCTTCGCACCATCCTAGCATCGCCGCCTCGCCCGCTCAGCCGCACTCAGCTCGGCATGGCGACGGGAGCCGACGATTCGCGCAAGGACAGATAAAAAGCATCGGGACAAGAACGATGCGCTTTCTGTCGCGGCTGGCGCCGCCGCTGTCGTCGTCGTCGTCGTCCCGACGGCACGGCGGCGAGAGCCAGCACCAACACCAGCACCAACACCAGCACCAGCGCCAGCACCAGCGCCGGCGTGCGTCGACCTCTCCGCACCGCCACCGCCGGGACAGCGCGGCGACGGCAACGACGTCGGCAACCGCGGGGGCGGAGCAGCGGCGGAGGATCACGCTCGACCTCAAAGACCTGGACCTGCGCCGGCAGAACTTCACGGTGGAGACGAAGCCGGGCGTGCTGGTGTCGAAGCTCGAGGCCGTGGTGCGGCGCCGGAGCAAAGAGCCGGTGCCGGAGGAGGCCGTGGTGCGGCTGTACCGCGACGGCAAGGAGCTGCGGGCCGGCAGCGTGGTCATGCACAGCGCCAAGCCGGTGTACTATCGCGTGCTGACCGGCCACGAGGACGACGGCCCGTTCCACGTCTTCCGCCTGCTGCACCCGACCGGGCACCACAAGCACGGTTCTTCTCGCCCTTCTTCTCACAGTCCTTCTCACGATCCTCCTCACCGGGCCCCCCCCACCCCCTACCCCCTGGACGGCGTGGTGGCCGACGTCCTCGCCCGAGCGGTCGACGCCGGCGCGACGGTCGGGGAGCTGCGGCGGCAGGCCGCCGACCTGCTGGACGTCAAGGACGCGAACCGCATCGCCGTCGGCGCCTGGGGCGGCCTGCGCCCGGGCCACCTCGAGGGCGACGCCTGGGAGGTCCGCCGGGTGCGCGGCGCCTGGCTCTGTCGTAGCCTGGCCATCGAGGTGTACCCGGCCCTGCGGTACCTCCGCGTCGAGGGGCTCGGCCGGGCCTACGTCTACCACCCCCCGGAGTGGCCCGCCGAGAAGGAGAGGGAGAGGGAGAGGGAGAAAGAGGACTCCTCCTCGTCCTCGTCCTCGTCGCACGCCGTCTTGGCCAAGCGCGTCAAGCTGTGGGTCCACGAGCGGCTGGCGAAGGGCGTCCGTCGGCGGGACGTCGACGACGGCAGCGCCGCGCCGACCCTCCGGACGCGCCACGTCCAGCTCTCCTACAGCACTGGCGACGGCGACGGCGTCAAGATCGACGGCCACGCGCGGATCCCGTGGGCCAGCAGCGGGGTCGAGTTCGGCCTGCCCGCCGACGCGGCCGAGGCGCTCGCCGACGCGGAGAGCTGGCTGCTGCCGGCCACGGAGACGTGCACGGTGTGCTGCGACGACAAGACGGCGGCCGAGATCCCGCAGCGGATCACGGCCCGGTGCGACCACAAGCCGACGCTGTGCAAGCCGTGTCTGCGGCAGTGGATCGAGACCAGCCTCGCGGGCACGACCTGGGACCGGCTCAAGTGCCCCGAGTGCGCCGGCCTGCTGGCGTTCGAGGACGTGCGCCGGTTCGCCTCGCGAGAGGTGTTTGACAGGTGAGGCGCAGCCGGGGAGGCAAACGGAGAGTTCGGACGAGTGCTCTTGCTGACGCGGCGGCAGATACGACGTGCTGGCGGCGCGGGCGGCGCTCCAGAAGGAGTTCGCCAACTTCCGCTGGTGTCTGGGGCCCAAGTGCGAGTCGGGCCAGATCCACGAGGCCAGCTGCCCTAAGTTCCGCTGTCACGCGTGCCGGGCCAAGCACTGCGTGGTGCACAACGTGCCCTGGCACAGCGGCGAGACTTGCGAGCAGTACGACCGGCGCAGCCACCGCCGCCGCGTCGAGGAGCGCAAGTCCGAGAAGGCCGTCCGCGAGATCTCCAAGCAGTGCCCCGAGTGCAAGAAGGACGTGCACAAGTACACCGGCTGTAACCACATCACCTGTGCGTCTCACTGTGCTTCTCACCGTGCCTATCCAGGCGTAGCCCCCGTAGCCCCGGGGGGGGGGGGGGGGGGGGGGGGGGGGGGGGGGGGGGGGGGGGGGGCGGGGGGGGGGGGGGGGGGGGGGGGGGGG